>CAAHFI011889557.1:0-14578 GCA_900893395.1 Euglena gracilis | reverse complement strand
TTCGCAACAGTCAGGTAAAGGATCGCCGACCTCTAGCCGGGGCGGGAGGCGCTCGTTTTTGGAGCGCCGGCGCGTCCGATTTCGGCCGAAAAATCACCGAAAAATGGCGTTCGTCTGGGGCGTCCGTTACCAACGTGCTGCTATTTTGCCGCCTCCGGGCGGTAACTGCTGCGTTTTCCGCACGCCCGCCGCGGGCAAATTGCGCCTGTCCGCCCGGCGCCCTTCGCAACAGTCAGTAAAGGATCGCCGACCTCTAGCCGGGGCGGAGCGCTCTTTTTGGAGCGCCGGGCGTCCGATTTCGGCCGAAAATCACCGAAAATGGCGTTTCGCTGGGACGTCCGTTACCAACGTGCTATTGCCCTCCCGGGCGGTAACTGCTGCTTTTCCGCACGCCCGCGCCGGGCAAAATTGCGCCTGTCCGCCCGGCGCCTTCGCAACAGTCAGGTAAAGGATCGCCGACCTCTAGCCGGGGCGAGCGCTTTTTTGGAGCGCCGGCGCGTCCGATTTCGGCCGAAAATCACGAAAATGGCGTTCGCTGGGGACGTCCGTTACCAACGTGCTATTTTGCGCCTCCCGGGCGGTAACTGCTGCGTTTTCCGCACGCCCGCGCGGGCAAAATTGCGCCTGTCCGCCCGGCGCCCTTCGCAACAGTCAGGTAAAGGATCGCCGACCTCTAGCGGGGCGGAGCGCTTTTTGGAAGGCGCCGGCGCGTCCGATTTCGGCCGAAAATCACCGAAAAATGGCGTTCGCTGCGTCCGTTACCAACGTGCTATTTTGCGCCTCCCGGCGGTAACTGCTGCGTTTTCCGCACGCCCGCCGCGGGCAAAATGCGCCTGTCCGCCGCGCCCTTCGCAACAGTCAGGTAAAGGATCGCCGACCTCTAGCCGGGGCGGAGCGCTCGTTTTTGGAGCGCCGGCGCGTCCGATTTCGGCCGAAAATCACCGAAAAATGGCGTTCGTTGGGGCGTCCGTTACCAAAGTGCTATTTTGCGCCTCCCGGGCGGTAACTGCTGCGTTTTCCGCCACGCCCGCCGCGGCAAAATCGCGCCTGTCCGCCCGGCGCCCTTCGCAACAGTCAGGTAAAGGATCGCCGACCTCTAGCCGGGGCGGAGCGCTCGTTTTTGGAGCGCACGGCGCGTCCAATTTCGGCCGAAAAATCACCGAAAAATGGCGTTTCGTTGGGGACGTCCGTTACCAACGTGCTATTTTGCGCCTCCCGGGCGGTAACTGCTGCGTTTTCCGCACGCCCGCGCGGGCAAAATTGCGCCTTCCGCCCCCGCGCGCCCTTCGCAACAGTCAGGTAAAGGATCGCCGACCTCTAGGGGGCGGAGCCTCGTTTTTGGAGCGCCGGCGCGTCCGATTTCGGCCGAAAATCACCGAAAAATGGCGTTCGCTGGGACGTCCGTTACCAAGTGCTATTTTGCGCCTCCCGGGCGGTAACTGCTGCGTTTTCCGCACGCCCGCCGCGGGCAAAATTGCCCTGTCCGCCCGGCCGCCCTTCGCAACAGTCAGGTAAAGGATCGCCGACCTCTAGCCGGGCGGAGCGCTCGTTTTTGGAGCGCCGGCGCGTCCGATTTCGGCCGAAAATCACCAAAAATGGCGTTCGTTGGGGCGTCCGTTACCAAGTGCTATTTTGCGCCTCCCGGGCGGTAACTGCTGCGTTTCCGCACGCCCGCCGCGGGCAAAATTGCGCCTGTCCGCCCGGCGCCCTTCGCAACAGTCAGGTAAAGGATCGCCGACCTCTAGCCGGGGCGAAGCGCTCGTTTTTGGACGCCGGCGCGTCCGATTTCGGCCGAAAATCACCGAAAATGCGTTCGTTGGGGCGTCCGTTACCAAACGTGCTATTTTGCGCCTCCCGGGCGGTAACTGCTGCGTTTTCCGCACGCCCGCCGCGGCAAAATTGCGCCTGTCCGCCCGGCGCCCTTCGCAACAGTCAGGTAAAGGATCGCCGACCTCTAGCCGCGGGCGGAGCGCTCGTTTTTTGGAGCGCCGCGCGTCCGATTTCGGCCGAAAATCACCGAAAAATGCGTTCGCTGGCGTCCGTTACCAAAGTGCTATTTTGCGCCTCCCGGGCGGTAACTGCTGCGTTTTCCGCACGCCCGCCGCGGCAAAATTGCGCCTGTCCGCCCGGCGCCCTTCGCAACAGTCAGGTAAAGGATCGCCGACCTCTAGCCGGGGCGGAGCGCTCGTTTTTGGAGCGCCGGCGCGTCCGATTTCGGCCGAAAATCACCGAAAAATGGCGTTCGTTGGGCGTCCGTTACCAACGTGCTATTTTGCGCCTCCCGGGCGGTAACTGCTGCGTTTTCCGCACGCCCGCCGCGGGCAAAATTGCGCCTGTCCGCCCGGCGCCCTTCGCAACAGTCAGGTAAAGGATCGCCGACCTCTAGCCGGGGCGGAGCGCTCGTTTTTGGAGCCCGGCGCGTCCGATTTCGGCCAAAATCACCGAAAATGGCGTTCGTTGGGCGTCCGTTACCAAGTGCTATTTTGCGCCTCCCGGGCGGTAACTGCTGCGTTTTCCGCACGCCCGCCGCGGGCAAAATTGCGCCTGTCCGCCCGGCGCCCTTCGCAACAGTCAGGTAAGGATCGCCGACCTCTAGCCGGGCGCGGGCGCTCGTTTTTGGAGCGCCGGCGCGTCCAATTTCGGCCGAAAATCACCGAAAAATGGCGTTCGTTGGGGCGTCCGTTACCAAAGTCTATTTTGCGCCTCCCGGGCGGTAACTGCTGCGTTTTTCCGCACGCCCGCCGCGGGCAAAATTGCGCCTGTCCGCCGGCGCCCGCGCAACAGTCAGTAAAGGATCGCCGACCTCTAGCCGGGCGGAGCGCTCGTTTTTGGGAGCGCCGGCGCGTCCAATTTCGGCCGAAAATCACCGAAAAATGGCGTTCGTTGGGGTCCTTACCAAAGTGCTATTTTGCGCCTCCCGGGCGGTAACTGCTGCGTTTTCCGCACGCCGCCGCGGGCAAAATTGCGCCTGTCCGCCCGGCGCCCTTCGCAACAGTCAGGTGAAGGATCGCCGACCTCTAGCCGGGCGGAGCGCTCGTTTTTTGGAGCGCCGGCGCGTCCGATTTCGGCCGAAAATCACCGAAAAATGCGTTCGTGGGCGTCCGTTACCAACGTGCTATTTTGCGCCTCCCGGGCGGTAACTGCTGCGTTTCCGCACGCCCGCCGCGGGCAAAATGCGCCTGTCCGGGCCGGCGCCTTCGCAACAGTCAGGTAAAGGATCGCGACCTCTAGCCGGGGGGAGCGCTCGTTTTTGGAGCGCCGGCGCGTCCAATTTCGGCCGAAAATCACCGAAAAATGGCGTCTTGGGCGTCCGTTACCAAAGTGCTATTTGCGCCTCCCGGCAGTAACAGCTGCGTTTTCCGCACGCCCGCCGCGGGCAAAATTGCGCCTGTCCGCCGGCGCCCTTCGCAACAGTCAGGTAAGGATCGCCGACCTCTAGCCGGGGCGGAGCGCTCGTTTTTGGAGCGCCGGCGCGTCCAATTTCGGCCGAAAATCACCGAAAAATGCGTTCGTTGGGGCGTCCGTTTACCAACGTGCTATTTTGCGCCTCCCGGCGGTAACGCTGCGTTTCCGCACGCCCGCCGCGGGCAAAAATTGCGCCTGTCCGCCCGCGCCCTTCGCAACAGTCAGGTAAAGGATCGCCGACCTCTAGCCGGGCGGAGCGCTCGTTTTTTGGAGCGCCGGCGCGTCCAATTTCGGCCGAAAATCACCGAAAAATGCGTTCGCTGGGGCGTCCGTTACCAAAGTGCTATTTTGCGCCTCCCGGGCGGTAACTGCTGCGTTTTCCGCACGCCCGCCGCGGGCAAAATTGCGCCTGTCCCGGCGCCCTTCGAACAGTCGTAAAGGATCGCCGACCTCTAGCCGGGGGCGGAGCGCTCGTTTTTGGAGCGCCGGCGCGTCCAATTTCGGCCGAAATCACCAAAAAATGCTACTCGTGTTACCAAGTGCTATTTTGCGCCTCCGGGCGGTAACAGCTGCGTTTTCCGCACGCCCGCGCGGGCAAAATTGCGCCTGTCCGGCCGGCCCCTTCGCAACAGTCAGGTAAAGGATCGCCGACCTCTAGCCGGGCGGAGCGCTCGTTTTTGGAGCGCCGGCGCGTCCATTTCGGCCGAAAGAAATCACCGAAAAATGGCGTTGGGGTGTTACCAAATGCTATTTTGCGCCTCCCGGCGGTAACTGCTGCGTTTTCCGCACGCCCGCCGCGGGCAAAATTGCGCCTGTCCGCCCGGCGCCCTTCGCAACAGTCAGGTAAATGATCGCCGACCTCTAGCCGGGCGGAGCGCTCGTTTTTTTGGAGCGCCGGCGCGTCCAATTTCGGCCGAAAAATCACCGAAAAATGCGTTCGTTGCTGGACGTCCTTACCAAGTGCTATTTTGCGCCTCCCGGCGGTAACTGCTGCGTTTTCCGCACGCCCGCCGCGGGCAAAATTGCGCCTGTCCGCCCGGCGCCCTTCGCAACAGTCAGTAAAGGATCGCCGACCTCTAGCCGGGGCGGAGCGCTCGTTTTTGGAGCGCCGGCGCGTCCGATTTCGGCCGAAAATCACCGAAAAATGGCGTTCTTGGGCGTCCGTTACCAAAGGTGCTATTTTGCGCCTCCCGGGCGGTAACTGCTGCGTTTTCCGCCGCCCGCCGCGGGCAAAATTGCGCCTGTCCGCCGGCGCCCTTCGCAACAGTCAGTTAAGGATCGCCGACCTCGAGCCGGGGCGGAGCGCTCGTTTTTGGAGCGCCGGCGCGTCCGATTTCGGCCGAAAATCACCGAAAAATGCGTTCGTTGGCGTCCGTTACCAACGTGCTATTTTGCGCCTCCGGGCGGTAACTGCTGCGTTTTCCGCACGCCCGCCGCGGGCAAAATTGCGCCGCTGTCCGCCCGGCGCCCTTCGCAACGGTCAGTAAAGGATCGCGACCTCTAGCCGGGCGGAGCGCTCGTTTTTGGAGCGCCGGCGTCCAATTTCGGCCGAAAATCACCAAAAAAATTACGGTCCGTTACCAAAGTGCTATTTTGCGCCTTCCGGCGGTAACTGCTGCGTTTTCCGCACGCCCGCCGCGGGCAAAAGTTGCGCCTGTCCGGCCGGCGCCCTTCGCAACAGTCAGGAGGATCGCCGACCTCTAGCCTGCGGAGCGCTCGTTTTTGGAGCGCGGCGGTACTTTGGACGTCTCAGAATATTCTTTTGTTTTTATTGAAATCCTCGGATTCCCAATTTTTCTTGATATCCCAATTGTCCCCAAAGACGTAACACAATCAATGTAAGACATAACCAGAGCCAGCAGTCTGCACAGGAGGAAAGGTTCGAATTAGGAATACAAAGTTCGGTTCAGGCGGTTAGTAAATAGTCCGCACACGCCCCCCATGCCGGAGGACGCGGCGCCACAGGCACAGGACGAAACGGCATCACACCACAAACAAAATGGCTTTACTATGGTTCAAGCACGAATGAATGGTGTTCAACACGAATTGTCCACAAAAAAGGTTCAGAACGACAAATGTCAACACAAAGGAAGGTAAAAGAGGTTACTTCCGACGTTCACCGTGGTCCCTTCACTTCGTGGTTGGCTTGCCATTCAAAAGTAACACAAACCTGGGCGAAACTCCTCGCATCAATGGCAGGTTTGTGACTGAAAGCCTTCAAAGGTTAGACAACAATCCACCCATGGCGAGGCGGGTTGGTGTCTCCTGACCCGAAAAACCATCCAAAAGGCCCCCTGGGGGCTTGACTTTCCTCCCGCGTGACTGAAAGCACGATCAAAACATTTGGGGGGAGGCCAGGCTGTCTCTTGAGATGCCAACCCCCATTCACATTCTGAAACGTCGCAAAACATTCTGAGCGCCTGGCGTAGGATCGATTGTAAATTGTGATCCACACAATAATTCTTGAAAACCTCATTCATTCTGCCTCCTGGTTGCACAAAGGAAGCCACAGGCTCCCATGTACTGCTGCTTGCCGGAAAATTCTCCCACCAAACCAAAAATTTCCATCCCCCTTGGTACTTGTGCTTCAAAATCTTGTAAACATTGTAAAAACCCAATTGTGCTTGTTCTTCTTCTGACATCTGAAGGGGGGATCCCCTCCCTGGTCTGGCATGGGGGTGTCACCCTCCACTGGGTCTCCCACAACCACATCACCGGTCAAAAGGTCTGGGTCTTCTTCCAAAAGGCTTTCTTCATGCAAAGCAACCTCCCACTTTTTGCACAAACCCAAAGAGACATCAATGACCCCTCCCAAAGATGGACTGCTTGCAATTTGCACTGAATTGAACCTCGATTTGAGAACCCGAAAAGGTCCTTGCCAGGGGGGGAAAGCTTGGGCCATGATTTGTTTGGCCATCTTTTGTTGTGCACCAAAACATAGTCATCTTCTTCAATTTTTGCTGGTACCCTCCCTTTGTTGGCACTCTCAAAATCTTTTTTCCTCAATTCTTTCAATCTCTGGGAAGCTCTTTCTTGAATTTCCATCTGGGTCAAAAGCCAAGAATGGGTTTCTGGATTTGTCACCGGTTCTGGGGGTAATTCCAACCTCCAAGCTGGTCTGCCCAAAAACATTTCATGGGGTGACAACATTGTTGTGGGGGAAATCTGCGAATTCATCAAAAATGTGCAATACGGGATCAGCTGCACCCAATTTTTGTCCTTGGAAGACAGACTCAATGCTCGCATATTCTGCAAGAACATTTTATTGACATTTTCAACCAAACCGTTTGATCGGGGGTTCCGGGGCAGAGAAAACGATAATTTCACGTCGAGAGCTTTCAGGGCTGTCTGGTAAAAACCACTGGGCTGTCTGAATCGCACGTCGTTGTCAGACCTCACAACAGACGGTTTTCCAAAAACAGAAATCCACCGGTCCAAAATAAGCCTCAAAACACCTTCTCCGGTTACCGTTTTCTGTGTGGGGATGAATTGGCAAAAATGGGACAAATTGTCGACCAAAGTCAGCACATAGTCAAAACCATTGTAGGGGTCCATTTGCACAAAATCCAAACACAAAACTTCATTGCTCACTGTTGGAATCGGTAAAGAACCCACCTTTCCACGGTCACTGGGGCGGTTTTGTTTTGAAAGGGTGCAAATTTCACATGTCATCACAATGGCCCTGCAAATTTCCAACATGTCTTTCTTGGAAACCTTGGACTGAAAATGGCTCAAAAAGAACAACAAAGTCCTTTCAGCACCAACATGGTTGCTTGCCTTGTGACATTCATCCAAACAAACCTTCAACAAATGAGATGGAACAACCAATTTTCCTTCACAATACATGGCCTTGGCAGATCTGAACCAAAACTCATTGTCAATGAAACAGGGTTTTGAAACCTCCACTTTTTCCCAAAAATCCTTCAGCTCTGAATTCAAATAATCCTTTTCTGACACTTGCACTCTGTGGGACAAACTGAAAATCTTCTGCAAAAACAGGTCAAGCTGCACATCCATTTTCTGAAAAGCGTTCCTTGCTTCTTCCTCAAAATGAATTTCAAATTTGTTCTCAAAATCAGCACGAGACAAAAAATCACACAATTCATTTTTGCAACCTGCCACATGAACGATATTCAGTTTGAACTGGTGCAAAAACACATACATCCTTCTCAGTCTTTTGTTGAGGGGGGTTCACCCTTCAGAAAAGAGGTGGCTGCCTCATTGTCTGTCATCCACACAATTGGCAGATTTTGCAAAATCCTTGTTTGTGAAGCAATGGTCAGCACACCACTCAAAATTTCCTTTTCCCAGGTAGTGTATTTTTTTCTTGCCTCACTCCATTTCCAGTTGTAGTGGCCCAAGGGCACCAACCTCATTTCACTGGGGTAGTTGTTTTTCAGGGTTCCATCCACCTTCACACCACTTGTTCGAAAATTCTCAGGAATTTGTGTTTGTTGGAGGGTTTGCCACTGAAACAATGCTGAACCACCTCCCAAATCCGAACTGTCAGTCACCAAAACAATCTCTCCTGAACTCCTGGGGGTACCCAAAACATCAAGAGAAGACAATTTCCTTTTCAATGCATTCAAACAACTCTCCTCCTTTTCAGTCCACCTCCATTTCACATTCTTTTTCAGAAGATCTGTGAGCGGGGCTGAGTCAAAAGTAAAACCTTTCACGTGTCTGCGGTAGAAATTCATGGCTCCCAAAATTCGCCTCAAATCCCTTTGATTCTGAACTCGAAAACTCAGAATTGGTTCAATGTTTCTTTTGTTTGCCTGCCACATTCCCCATCCCAACGAGAAACCCAAATAGTCAATGGACTGATTCAGAAAGGAACATTTGCTCAATTTGATTCTCACTTGGTTCTTTCTGCAAACTTCAAACCACTTTTCCAAAAGATACAAATGATCCTCCTCAGAGTTTGCACCAACCCCTGTGTCATCAAAAAAGAAGCCAGGTGTCCATCCTTCAAAATCTCTCTCACCCTCAAATCCGTTTTGCATTGGGAGGTTAGAATTTCCATCAGCTCCTGAAAAATACCCGGTGCATTACTTAGGCCAAACATCATCCTTTTGGGACGAAAACACCTCCCAGAGGAATGCAAAATGCAGACAAATTTGCTGCTCTTTTTGTGATTGGGATTTGCCAATACCCACTCCTCATGTCCAGGGTACTTTTCCAGCGACATTTGGCCAAACTTTCAATCAAAACCTCCATGCTTGGCAAATAACCTGCATGTGCCTTGCTTCTGGCATTCAATTTTCCATAATGGATGACCATCCTTCTGGTACTTGACCCTTTTTTGTCCACCAAAAATGTGGGGCTGCACACCTGGGGGATTTCACCAACTGGGAATTGCTCAATCAACCCTGACTTTAGCAATTCTTCACACTGAAGGTCAATTTCTTTTTCATCCTCCTGGGGCATGGGCCAACACTTTTGCCTTAGGGGTTTGCCTTCCCATTCAGGCTTAGCTCAATGTCCATCAAAACAGGCAGGGGGGAAGACTCAGAAATTGTGGGCAATGGTCCAAAAACATCAGAAAATTTCACCAAAAGCTCATACAACCTGGGGTGGTCTCTGAATTTCTCAACTTCTTTTTCAAACTCTCCACTCAGATTCTCAGTAAACAATTTGCTGCTTTTTTCATCAGCCTTTTTCTGGGCCTCCAAAGTCCAAATCTTTTCATGCAAAACTTGGGAAATGCTTTTGAGTTCATCCATCTTGATTGTTGCCTTGGGAGTTTTCACAGGTTTTGCAAACTGAACATCTTCCACAGGCTGGGCCAGCTGGAAAAACATCACCTCCACATCTTTTCTCACCTCCTGAAAAAGACTCAGCTCACTTTCAATGTCCTTGGTCAACTCAGCCAAAAAATTGATGTTTTCATGCTCATTCATTGGTTCAAACACCACCACATTGTCCAACCATTCTTTCACCTTTTCATCTGATTCCTTGGGGGAACATTCTCCAAAGGAAAACTTGGACTTTCAAAAACTTGCTTGTCTGCAGGTGGACTGGCAGGCTGGGTGCCTGCTGCAGGGGGGAACATCAGGAACATCTGGGAAATCCACTTGAATTCCATCATCCACTGTGGGATACTTCCTGATCTCACCTCTCAGTTCATCCAAACTCCAATTCCTTGAAACTTTTCTGAGCCAACTGACAATTTTGGGGTCCAAAAGCTCAAAATCCACTTTGAATTGCACAGTGTCCACCACACTCACAAAAGTGTTCCACAGGGGGGAGGGCAGCACCTTTTTGCACCTGTCACCCACAAACAAGGGAACCCCACTTGAAATTTTCACCCTGGCCACAGTCACCCTTTCCAGCAGGGGGACCAGTACTGGTCCACCCAGTCTGGGTGTACCAGGACCATTTTTGTTTCTTCAATGCACAACTTTGTCACCACTTTGCTTAGTTGGCTGAAGGGGGGGTTTGCCCACAGAAACTTGGAAGCACCAATGTCACACAACAACCTTTCCCATGAATACCTGTAGGCTGAATTCCCTTTTGTCATGTACAAAGACTGGGTGTGGTTCAGGTGGTTTGCAAAAAGATCAATGCAAATCTGACCCTCAGAAATCTTCAATTCATCCAAAGCTTTTGACTTCACTGGCTTCACCAAAGTGTAGCTTTCTGTCTTGAAAAGTCTGAAAATTCTTTTGATGGTGTGGTCCCCATCATGGCTCTGAAGTAAAAACTCCTCACCATCAATGATGATTCTGGGGGGTCTGGTCAGCAACCCACCAAAAAATTCACTTTCAGTAAAGTCAGTCCCCAAAACTGCCTCGAAGGCATTTGTTTCAACAACAACCGCTTTAAGCTTTAGAATTTTTCGTCCCAACTCCACTCACCTCACACACTCCTTCAGAAAAAATGTACTCCCGTTGCCGATCTGCAGGGGTACCGCAGCACTCCGCTGAATTTTATTCTCTGGAACACATTTCTTAGAAACTGCAGTATGGTGGCCCCAGTGTCCAAAATGGCTTGAATTTCCTTTCCATAAACCTTCACTGGCAAAAGATAAGTTTTACACACCATCTGGAGCAACTGCAAAGCATCAGCTTTTCTCTTTTTGGGGTTCTCACCCTGGGGGGTAACCTGGGTTTGCACTCCCTGGGGTTGAACCGAAGGGGTCCCTTTGCCTGCCCCCTTCTGGGCTGCTGCCTTCTTTTTCTCAAACTTTTCTTTTGACCAACATCTGTCTTCATAATGCCCTTTTTGTGACAAAATCGACAGAAAATTGTGGCTCCAAATCGTGGGGCTGGGGTGTCATCAACTTTTCTTTCACCCTTGCCTTTGCCTTTTCCTTTGCCTTTTCCTTTTCCACCAGATTTTCCACCTTTTCCAGATTCTGGGACATTTCACCAACTTTTTCAGATTGATCAGGGGGTCTTTCAATCAATGGTCTGAGATTTTCTTTTTTCAGCAAATTCCTCTCCAACCAATCTTCAGAACTTTTTCCAAAATTGTTTTTCTCAAATCTGTGAATGTCTCAGAACGATGTTTGTAAAATCTGTCTGCCCTGATGTCTGCATACATTCTGGGGTGTAATTTCCTCAGCAAAACCAAAAACTTTTCCTGTTCACTCATGGCCTGGGGGCTCAACCTGGCCATCAAATTGTCCAACTCAATGAAAAGTTTTTTGATGTCTTGGGGTTCAGGGTTCTGGGAAAGTGCTGGCAATTTGTCAATGGCAGACCTCAAAGTCATGTCATTTTCCAGTGTTGGGAACAAATTTGCAATTTCCAACAGCACTTTTTCAAAATCATCATTCTCATCCATCACTTTTTCAACCAGTTTTTTCACCTTGGGGGTGCAACATTCCAACAGCCAATCCTTTTTCTGGACATTTCCAAATGCAACTGCACCAGTTAACCTCAACCATCTGCCAAAATCTTTCAAAAACTCTGGCCAATTTGCACCATCAAACTCTGGCAATTTCACAGGGGGTAATCTTGAACTTTGGGTTGAACTTTGGCTGGGGTTGCTGGAATTTGGTTCCACAATTTGCTTCAGAAATGTTTCAACCTGGGTGATGGGGTTCACAGGGGTAAACACAGACTGACTGCTGCTGGCTGATTTGATTTCCAATTCTTGCAACCTTCTTTCCAAATCTTCAATGGAGGACATTTCTGCAGATCACTTTCAAAAAACTCAACCACTGGCTCTGAAAACTGGGAGAAACAGAAACACTGGCCAACCCAAAAAACAAACAAAAACTGAAGAAACCAGAACAGAAAACCAACCACTGGGTTCAGGACCAGGTCAGCAAGATGATGAAGATCTTGCCTCACCAGGATCTTGTTCTGGACAGCAAGGTGAACAGCACCACTTACAAACTTCCTCAACCAATAACCAATACAACAACTGTTGACAAACTCTCCACTGTGAACTTGTTCACCACAGCCTCAATGTCAACTTCCTGTTGAAGGTGTTGTTCTGTACCAGCAACTCGGTTAACCTTGCCTTCAGGAACACCAACTTCTGGAACTTCAATAACCAGTGAAACAATGTTGAATCTCCTCGAAGACGTCTTGGACGATTGGAACAACAAACCTCTGCGACCAACTTTGGACGTCTCAGAATATTCTTTTGTTTTTATTGAAATCCTCGGATTCCCAATTTTTCTTGATATCCCAATTGTCCCCAAAGACGTAACACAATCAATGTAAAGACATAACCAGAGCCAGCAGTCTGCACAGGAGGAAAGGTTCGAATTAGGAATACAAAGTTCGGTTCAGGCGGTTAGTAAATAGTCCGCATTACCAAAGTGCTATTTGCGCCTCCCGGCCGGTAGCTGCGTTTTCCGCACGCCCCGCGGGGCAAAATTGCGCCTGTCCGCCGGCGCCCTTCGCAACAGTCAGTAAAGGATCGCCGACCTCTAGCCGGGCGGAGCGCTCGTTTTTGGAGCGCCGGCGCGTCCAATTTCGGCCGAAAATCACGCGAAAATGACGTTCGTTGGGGCGTCCGTTACCAAGTGCTATTTTGCGCTCCCGGCGGTAACTGCTGCGTTTTCCGCACGCCCGCCGCGGGCAAAATTGCGCCTGTCCGCCGGCCCTTCGCAACAGTCAGGTAAAGGATCGCCGACCTCTAGCCGGGCGGAGCGCTCGTTTTGGAGCGCCGGCGCGTCCAATTTCGGCCGAAAATCACCGAAAATGACGTTCGTTGGGGCGTCCGTTACCAAAGTGCTATTTTGCGCCTCCCGGGCGGTAACTGCTGCGTTTTCCGCACGCCCGCCGCGGGCAAATTTGCGCCTGTCCGCCGCGCCCTCGCAACAGTCAGGTAAAGGATCGCCGACCTCTAGCCGGGGCAGAGCGCTCGTTTTTGGAGCGCCGGCGCGCAATTTCGGCCGAAAATCACCGAAAATGACGTTCGTTTGGGGCGTCCGTTACCAAAGTGCTATTTTGCGCTCCGGCGGTAAAGCTGCGTTTTCCGCACGCCCGCCGCGGGCAAAATTGCGCCTGTCCGCCGCGCCCTTCGCAACAGTCAGGTAAAGGATCGCAGACCTCTAGCCGGGGCGGAGCCCTCGTTTTTGAGCGCCGGCGCGTCCGATTTCGGCCGAAAATCACCGAAAAATGACGTTCGTTGGGCGTCCGTTACCAAGTGCTATTTTGCGCCTCCCGGGCGGTAACGGCTGCCTTTACGCACGCCCGCCGCGGGCAAAATTGCGCCTGTCCGCCGCGCCCTTCGCAACAGTCAGGTAAAGGATCGCCGACCCTAGCCGGGGCAGAGCGCTCGTTTTGGAGCGCCGGCGCGCCGATTTCGGCCGAAAATCACCAAAAATGACGTTCGTTGGGCGTCCGTTACCAAAGTGCTATTTTGCGCCTCCCGGGCGGTAACTGCTGCGTTTTCCGCACGTCCGCCGCGGGCAAAATTGCGCCTGTCCCCCGCGCCCTTCGCAACTAGGTAAAGGATCGCCGACCTCTACCGGGGGGCGCTCGTTTTTGCAGCGCCGGCGCGTCCGATTTCGGCCGAAAATCACCGAAAATGACGTTGTTGGGAGCGTCCGTTACCAAAGTGCTATTTTGCGCCTCGGGCGGTACGCTGCGTTTTCGCACGCCCGCCGCGGGCAAAATTGCGCCTGTCCGCCGGCGCCTTCGCAACAGTCAGGTAAAGGATCGCGACCTCTAGCCGGGGGGAGCCGCTCGTTTTTGGAGCGCCGGCCGCCGCCGATTTCGGCCGAAAATCACCGGAAAATGACGTTCGTTGGGGGGCGTCCGTTACCAAAGTGCTATTTTGCGCCTCCCGGGCGGTAACTTGCTGCGTTTTACGCACGCCCGCCGCGGGCAAAATTGCGCTGTCCGCCCGCGCCCTTCGCAACAGTCAGGTAAAGGATCGCCGACCTCTAGCCGGGGGAGCGCTCGTTTTCTCGGCCCCGGCAGCCGGCGCGTCCGATTTCGGCCGAAAATCACCGAAAAATGACGTTCGTTGGGGCGTCCGTTACCAAAGTGCTATTTTGCGCCTCCGGGCGGTAACTGCTGCGTTTTACGCACGCCGCCGCGGGCAAAAATTGCGCCTGTCCGCCCGGCGCCCTTCGCAACTAGGTAAAGGATCGCCGACCTCTAGCCGGGGAGCGCTCCGTCTTTTGGAGCGCCGGCGCGCCGATTCGGCCGAAAATCACCGAAAAATGACGTTCGTTGGGGCGTCCGTTACCAAAGTGCTATTTTGCGCCTCCCGGGCGGTAACTGCTGCTTTTCGCACGCCCGCCGCGGGCAAATTGCGCCTGTCCGCCGGCGCCCTTCGCAATCAGGTAAAGGATCGCCGACCTAGCCGGGGGGAGCGCTCGTTTTTGGAGCGCCGGCGCGTCCGATTTCGGCCGAAAATCACCGAAAAATGACGTTTTGGGCGTCCGTTACCAAAGTGCTATTTGCGCCTCCCGGGCGGTAAATGCTGCGTTTTCCGCACGCCCGCCGCGGGGCAAAATTGCGCCTGTCCGCCCGCCGCCTTCGCAACTAGGTTAAAGGATCGCCGACCTCTAGCCGGGCAGAGCGCTCGTTTTTGAGCGCCGGCGCTCCGATTTCGGCCGAAAATCACCGAAAAATGACGTTTTGGGGGCGTCCGTTACCAAAGTGCTATTTTGCGTCCTCCGGGCGGTAACGGCTGCGTTTTCCGCACGCCGCCCCGCGGGCAAATTGCGCCTGTCCGCCCGGCGCCCTTCGCAACA
>CAAHFI011887883.1:0-10713 GCA_900893395.1 Euglena gracilis | reverse complement strand
GTTATACGTGCTATTTTGCGCCTCCCGGCGGTAACTGCTGCGTTTACGCACGCCCGCCGCGGCAAAATTGCGCCTATCCGCCGCCGCCCTTCGCAACAGTTAGGTAAAGGATCGCCGACCTCTAGCCGGCAGAGCGCTCGTTTTGGAGCGCCGCGCAGCGATTTCGCCGAAAACGGCGAAAAATGACGTTTTTGGGGCGTCCGTTAAACGTGCTATTTTGCGCCTCCGGGCGGTAACTGCTGCGTTTTACGCACGCCCGCCGCGGGCAAAATTGCGCCTGTCCGCCCGCCGCCCTTCGCAACAGTCAGTAAAGGATCGCCGACCTCTAGCCGGGGCAGAGCGCTCGTTTTTGGAGCGCCGGCGCAGCATTCGGCCGAAAACGGCCGAAAAATGACGTTTTTGGGGCGTCCGTTAAACGTGCTATTTTGCGCCTCCCGGGCGGTAACTGCTGCGTTTTACGCACGCCCGCCGCGGGCAAAATTGCGCCTTCCGCCCGCCGCCCTTCGCAACAGTCAGGTAAAGGATCGCCGACCTCTAGCCGGGGCAGAGCGCTCGTTTTTGGAGCGCCCGCAGCGATTTCGGCCAAAACGGCCAAAAATGCCGTTTTTGGGGCGTCCGTTAAACGTGCTATTTTGCGCCTCCCGGGCGGTAACTGCTGCGTTTTACGCACGCCCGCCGCGGGCAAAATTGCGCCTTCCGCCCGCCGCCCTTCGCAACAGTCAGGTAAAGGATCGCCGACCTCTAGCCGGGGCAGAGCGCTCGTTTTTGGAGCGCCGCGCAGCGATTTCGGCCGAAAACGGCCGAAAAATGCGTTTTTGGGGCGTCCGTTAATTACGTGCTATTTTGCGCCTCCCGGCGGTAACTGCTGCGTTTTACGCACGCCCGCCGCGGGCAAAATTGCGCCTCTCCGCCCGCCGCCCTTCGCAACAGTAGGTAAAGGATCGCCGACCTCTAGCCGGGGCAGAGCGCTCGTTTTTGGAGCGCCGGCGCAGCCGATTTCGGCCGAAAACGGCCGAAAAAATGACGTTTTTGGGGCGTCCGTTAATTACGTGCTATTTTGCGCCTCCGGGCGGTAACTGCTGCGTTTTACGCACGCCCGCCGCGGGCAAAATTGCGCCTATCCGCCCGCCGCCCTTCGCAACAGTAGGTAAAGGATCGCCGACCTCTAGCCGGGGCAGAGCGCTCGTTTTTGGAGCGCCGCGCAGATTCGGCCGAAAACGGCCGAAAAATGCCGTTTTTGGGGCGTCCGTTAATTACGTGCTATTTTGCGCCTCCCGGGCGGTAACTGCTGCGTTTTACGCACGCCCGCCGCGGGCAAAATTGCGCCTATCCGCCCGCCGCCCTTCGCAACAGTCAGGTAAAGGATCGCCGACCTCTAGCCGGGGCAGAGCGCTCGTTTTTGGAGCGCCGCGCAGCCGATTTCGGCCGAAAACGGCCGAAAAATGCCGTTTTTGGGGCGTCCGTTAATTACGTGCTATTTTGCGCCTCCGGGCGGTAACTGCTGCGTTTTACGCACGCCCGCCGCGGGCAAAATTGCGCCTATCCGCCCGCCGCCCTTCGCAACAGTTAGGTAAAGGATCGCCGACCTCTAGCCGGGGCAGAGCGCTCGTTTTTGGAGCGCCGGCGCAGCCGATTTCGGCCGAAAATGGCCGAAAAATGACGTTTTTGGGGCGTCCGTTACGTGCTATTTTGCGCCTCCCGGGCGGTAACTGCTGCGTTTTACGCACGCCCGCCGCGGGCAAAATTGCGCCTATCCGCCGCCGCCCTTCGCAACAGTAGGTAAAGGATCGGACCTCGCCCGAGCGCTCGTTTTTAGCGATTTCGGCCGAAAACGGCGAAAAATGACGTTTTTGGGGCGTCCGACGTGCTATTTTGCGCCTCCCGGGCGGTAACTGCTGCGTTTTACGCACGCCCGCCGCGGGCAAAATTGCGCCTATCCGCCGCCGCCCTTCGCAACAGTTAGGTAAAGGATCGCCGACCTCTAGCCGGGGCAGAGCGCTCGTTTTTGGGCGCCGGCGCAGCCGATTTCGGCCGAAAACGGCCGAAAAATGACGTTTTTGGGGCGTCCGTTATTACGTGCTATTTTGCGCCTCCCGGGCGGTAACTGCTGCGTTTTACGCACGCCCGCCGCGGGCAAAATTGCGCCTATCCGCCCGCCGCCCTTCGCAACAGTTAGGTAAAGGATCGCCGACCTCTAGCCGGGGCAGAGCGCTCGTTTTTGGGCGCCGGCGCAGCCGATTTCGGCCGAAAACGGCCGAAAAATGACGTTTTTGGGGCGTCCGTTATTACGTGCTATTTTGCGCCTCCCGGGCGGTAACTGCTGCGTTTTACGCACGCCCGCCGCGGGCAAAATTGCGCCTATCCGCCCCCGCCCTTCGCAACAGTTAGGTAAAGGATCGCCGACCTCTAGCCGGGGCAGAGCGCTCGTTTTTGGGCGCCGCGCAGCCGATTTCGGCCGAAAACGGCCGAAAAATGACGTTTTTGGGGCGTCCGTTACTTACGTGCTATTTTGCGCCTCCCGGGCGGTAACTGCTGCGTTTTACGCACGCCCGCCGCGGGCAAAATTGCGCCTATCCGCCCGCCGCCCTTCGCAACAGTTAGGTAAAGGATCGCCGACCTCTAGCCGGGGCAGAGCGCTCGTTTTTGGGCGCCGCGCAGCCGATTTCGGCCGAAAACGGCCGAAAAATGACGTTTTTGGGGCGTCCGTTACTTACGTGCTATTTTGCGCCTCCCGGGCGGTAACTGCTGCGTTTTACGCACGCCCGCCGCGGGCAAAATTGCGCCTATCCGCCCGCCGCCCTTCGCAACAGTTAGGTAAAGGATCGCCGACCTCTAGCCGGGGCAGAGCGCTCGTTTTTGGAGCGCCGGCGCAGCCGATTTCGGCCGAAAACGGCCGAAAAATGACGTTTTTGGGGCGTCCGTTACTTACGTGCTATTTTGCGCCTCCCGGGCGGTAACTGCTGCGTTTTACGCACGCCCGCCGCGGCAAAATTGCGCCTATCCGCCCGCCGCCCTTCGCAACAGTTAGGTAAAGGATCGCCGACCTCTAGCCGGGGCAGAGCGCTCGTTTTTGGAGGGCGCCGGCGCAGCCGATTTCGGCCGAAAACGGCCGAAAAATGACGTTTTTGGGGCGTCCGTTACTTACGTGCTATTTTGCGCCTCCCGGGCGGTAACTGCTGCGTTTTACGCACGCCCGCCGCGGGCAAAATTGCGCCTATCCGCCCGCCGCCCTTCGCAACAGTTAGGTAAAGGATCGCCGACCTCTAGCCGGGGCAGAGCGCTCGTTTTTGGGCGCCGGCGCAGCCGATTTCGGCCGAAAACGGCCGAAAAATGACGTTTTTGGGGCGTCCGTTACTTACGTGCTATTTTGCGCCTCCCGGGCGGTAACTGCTGCGTTTTACGCACGCCCGCCGCGGGCAAAATTGCGCCTATCCGCCCGCCGCCCTTCGCAACAGTTAGGTAAAGGATCGCCGACCTCTAGCCGGGGCAGAGCGCTCGTTTTTGGAGCGCCGCGCAGCCGATTTCGGCCGAAAATGGCCGAAAAATGACGTTTTTGGGGCGTCCGTTACTTACGTGCTATTTTGCGCCTCCCGGGCGGTAACTGCTGCGTTTTACGCACGCCCGCCGCGGGCAAAATTGCGCCTATCCGCCCGCCGCCCTTCGCAACAGTTAGGTAAAGGATCGCCGACCTCTAGCCGGGGCAGAGCGCTCGTTTTTGGAGCGCCGGCGCAGCCGATTTCGGCCGAAAACGGCCGAAAAATGACGTTTTTGGGGCGTCCGTTACTTACGTGCTATTTTGCGCCTCCCGGGCGGTAACTGCTGCGTTTTACGCACGCCCGCCGCGGGCAAAATTGCGCCTATCCGCCCGCCGCCCTTCGCAACAGTTAGGTAAAGGATCGCCGACCTCTAGCCGGGGCAGAGCGCTCGTTTTTGGAGCGCCGCGCAGCCGATTTCGGCCGAAAACGGCCGAAAAATGACGTTTTTGGGGCGTCCGTTACTTACGTGCTATTTTGCGCCTCCCGGGCGGTAACTGCTGCGTTTTACGCACGCCCGCCGCGGGCAAAATTGCGCCTATCCGCCCGCCGCCCTTCGCAACAGTTAGGTAAAGGATCGCCGACCTCTAGCCGGGGCAGAGCGCTCGTTTTTGGAGGCGCCGCCGCAGCCGATTTCGGCCGAAAACGGCCGAAAAATGACGTTTTTGGGGCGTCCGTTACTTACGTGCTATTTTGCGCCTCCCGGGCGGTAACTGCTGCGTTTTACGCACGCCCGCCGCGGGCAAAATTGCGCCTATCCGCCCGCCGCCCTTCGCAACAGTTAGGTAAAGGATCGCCGACCTCTAGCCGGGGCAGAGCGCTCGTTTTTGGAGGCGCCGGCGCAGCCGATTTCGGCCGAAAACGGCCGAAAAATGACGTTTTTGGGGCGTCCGTTACTTACGTGCTATTTTGCGCCTCCCGGGCGGTAACTGCTGCGTTTTACGCACGCCCGCCGCGGGCAAAATTGCGCCTATCCGCCCGCCGCCCTTCGCAACATTAGGTAAAGGATCGCCGACCTCTAGCCGGGGCAGAGCGCTCGTTTTTGGAGCGCCGCGCAGCCGATTTCGGCCGAAAACGGCCGAAAAATGACGTTTTTGGGGCGTCCGTTACTTACGTGCTATTTTGCGCCTCCCGGGCGGTAACTGCTGCGTTTTACGCACGCCCGCCGCGGGCAAAATTGCGCCTATCCGCCCGCCGCCCTTCGCAACAGTTAGGTAAAGGATCGCCGACCTCTAGCCGGGGCAGAGCGCTCGTTTTTGGAGGCCGCGCAGCCGATTTCGGCCGAAAACGGCCGAAAAATGACGTTTTTGGGGCGTCCGTTACTTACGTGCTATTTTGCGCCTCCCGGGCGGTAACTGCTGCGTTTTACGCACGCCCGCCGCGGGCAAAATTGCGCCTATCCGCCCGCCGCCCTTCGCAACAGTTAGGTAAAGGATCGCCGACCTCTAGCCGGGGCAGAGCGCTCGTTTTTGGAGGCGCCGGCGCAGCCGATTTCGGCCGAAAATGGCCGAAAAATGACGTTTTTGGGGCGTCCGTTACTTACGTGCTATTTTGCGCCTCCCGGGCGGTAACTGCTGCGTTTTACGCACGCCCGCCGCGGGCAAAATTGCGCCTATCCGCCCGCCGCCCTTCGCAACAGTTAGGTAAAGGATCGCCGACCTCTAGCCGGGGCAGAGCGCTCGTTTTTGGAGGCGCCGCGCAGCCGATTTCGGCCGAAAACGGCCGAAAAATGACGTTTTTGGGGCGTCCGTTACTTACGTGCTATTTTGCGCCTCCCGGGCGGTAACTGCTGCGTTTTACGCACGCCCGCCGCGGGCAAAATTGCGCCTATCCGCCCGCCGCCCTTCGCAACATTAGGTAAAGGATCGCCGACCTCTAGCCGGGGCAGAGCGCTCGTTTTTGGAGGGCGCCGGCGCAGCCGATTTCGGCCGAAAATGGCCGAAAAATGACGTTTTTGGGGCGTCCGTTACTTACGTGCTATTTTGCGCCTCCCGGGCGGTAACTGCTGCGTTTTACGCACGCCCGCCGCGGGCAAAATTGCGCCTATCCGCCCGCCGCCCTTCGCAACAGTTAGGTAAAGGATCGCCGACCTCTAGCCGGGGCAGAGCGCTCGTTTTTGGAGCGCCGGCGCAGCCGATTTCGGCCGAAAATGCCGAAAAATGACGTTTTTGGGGCGTCCGTTACTTACGTGCTATTTTGCGCCTCCCGGGCGGTAACTGCTGCGTTTTACGCACGCCCGCCGCGGGCAAAATTGCGCCTATCCGCCCGCCGCCCTTCGCAACAGTTAGGTAAAGGATCGCCGACCTCTAGCCGGGGCAGAGCGCTCGTTTTTGGGCGCCGGCGCAGCCGATTTCGGCCGAAAATGCCGAAAAATGACGTTTTTGGGGCGTCCGTTACTTACGTGCTATTTTGCGCCTCCCGGGCGGTAACTGCTGCGTTTTACGCACGCCCGCCGCGGGCAAAATTGCGCCTATCCGCCCGCCGCCCTTCGCAACAGTTAGGTAAAGGATCGCCGACCTCTAGCCGGGGCAGAGCGCTCGTTTTTGGAGCGCCGGCGCAGCCGATTTCGGCCGAAAACGGCCGAAAAATGACGTTTTTGGGGCGTCCGTTACTTACGTGCTATTTTGCGCCTCCCGGGCGGTAACTGCTGCGTTTTACGCACGCCCGCCGCGGGCAAAATTGCGCCTATCCGCCCGCCGCCCTTCGCAACAGTTAGGTAAAGGATCGCCGACCTCTAGCCGGGGCAGAGCGCTCGTTTTTGGAGGCGCCGGCGCAGCCGATTTCGGCCGAAAACGGCCGAAAAATGACGTTTTTGGGGCGTCCGTTACTTACGTGCTATTTTGCGCCTCCCGGGCGGTAACTGCTGCGTTTTACGCACGCCCGCCGCGGGCAAAATTGCGCCTATCCGCCCGCCGCCCTTCGCAACATTAGGTAAAGGATCGCCGACCTCTAGCCGGGGCAGAGCGCTCGTTTTTGGAGGCGCCGCGCAGCCGATTTCGGCCGAAAACGGCCGAAAAATGACGTTTTTGGGGCGTCCGTTACTTACGTGCTATTTTGCGCCTCCCGGGCGGTAACTGCTGCGTTTTACGCACGCCCGCCGCGGGCAAAATTGCGCCTATCCGCCCGCCGCCCTTCGCAACAGTTAGGTAAAGGATCGCCGACCTCTAGCCGGGGCAGAGCGCTCGTTTTTGGGCGCCGCGCAGCCGATTTCGGCCGAAAACGGCCGAAAAATGACGTTTTTGGGGCGTCCGTTACTTACGTGCTATTTTGCGCCTCCCGGGCGGTAACTGCTGCGTTTTACGCACGCCCGCCGCGGGCAAAATTGCGCCTATCCGCCCGCCGCCCTTCGCAACAGTTAGGTAAAGGATCGCCGACCTCTAGCCGGGGCAGAGCGCTCGTTTTTGGAGCGCCGCGCAGCCGATTTCGGCCGAAAATGCCGAAAAATGACGTTTTTGGGGCGTCCGTTACTTACGTGCTATTTTGCGCCTCCCGGGCGGTAACTGCTGCGTTTTACGCACGCCCGCCGCGGGCAAAATTGCGCCTATCCGCCCGCCGCCCTTCGCAACAGTTAGGTAAAGGATCGCCGACCTCTAGCCGGGGCAGAGCGCTCGTTTTTGGAGGCGCCGGCGCAGCCGATTTCGGCCGAAAATGCCGAAAAATGACGTTTTTGGGGCGTCCGTTACTTACGTGCTATTTTGCGCCTCCCGGGCGGTAACTGCTGCGTTTTACGCACGCCCGCCGCGGCAAAATTGCGCCTATCCGCCCGCCGCCCTTCGCAACAGTTAGGTAAAGGATCGCCGACCTCTAGCCGGGGCAGAGCGCTCGTTTTTGGGCGCCGGCGCAGCCGATTTCGGCCGAAAATGGCCGAAAAATGACGTTTTTGGGGCGTCCGTTACTTACGTGCTATTTTGCGCCTCCCGGGCGGTAACTGCTGCGTTTTACGCACGCCCGCCGCGGGCAAAATTGCGCCTATCCGCCCGCCGCCCTTCGCAACATTAGGTAAAGGATCGCCGACCTCTAGCCGGGGCAGAGCGCTCGTTTTTGGAGGCGCCGGCGCAGCCGATTTCGGCCGAAAATGCCGAAAAATGACGTTTTTGGGGCGTCCGTTACTTACGTGCTATTTTGCGCCTCCCGGGCGGTAACTGCTGCGTTTTACGCACGCCCGCCGCGGGCAAAATTGCGCCTATCCGCCCGCCGCCCTTCGCAACATTAGGTAAAGGATCGCCGACCTCTAGCCGGGGCAGAGCGCTCGTTTTTGGAGGGCCGCGCAGCCGATTTCGGCCGAAAATGCCGAAAAATGACGTTTTTGGGGCGTCCGTTACTTACGTGCTATTTTGCGCCTCCCGGGCGGTAACTGCTGCGTTTTACGCACGCCCGCCGCGGGCAAAATTGCGCCTATCCGCCCGCCGCCCTTCGCAACAGTTAGGTAAAGGATCGCCGACCTCTAGCCGGGGCAGAGCGCTCGTTTTTGGGCGCCGGCGCAGCCGATTTCGGCCGAAAATGCCGAAAAATGACGTTTTTGGGGCGTCCGTTACTTACGTGCTATTTTGCGCCTCCCGGGCGGTAACTGCTGCGTTTTACGCACGCCCGCCGCGGGCAAAATTGCGCCTATCCGCCCGCCGCCCTTCGCAACATTAGGTAAAGGATCGCCGACCTCTAGCCGGGGCAGAGCGCTCGTTTTTGGGGCGCCGCGCAGCCGATTTCGGCCGAAAATGCCGAAAAATGACGTTTTTGGGGCGTCCGTTACTTACGTGCTATTTTGCGCCTCCCGGGCGGTAACTGCTGCGTTTTACGCACGCCCGCCGCGGGCAAAATTGCGCCTATCCGCCCGCCGCCCTTCGCAACATTAGGTAAAGGATCGCCGACCTCTAGCCGGGGCAGAGCGCTCGTTTTTGGGCGCCGGCGCAGCCGATTTCGGCCGAAAATGGCCGAAAAATGACGTTTTTGGGGCGTCCGTTACTTACGTGCTATTTTGCGCCTCCCGGGCGGTAACTGCTGCGTTTTACGCACGCCCGCGGGCAAAATTGCGCCTATCCGCCCGCCGCCCTTCGCAACAGTTAGGTAAAGGATCGCCGACCTCTAGCCGGGGCAGAGCGCTCGTTTTTGGGGGCCGCGCAGCCGATTTCGGCCGAAAACGGCCGAAAAATGACGTTTTTGGGGCGTCCGTTACTTACGTGCTATTTTGCGCCTCCCGGGCGGTAACTGCTGCGTTTTACGCACGCCCGCCGCGGGCAAAATTGCGCCTATCCGCCCGCCGCCCTTCGCAACATTAGGTAAAGGATCGCCGACCTCTAGCCGGGGCAGAGCGCTCGTTTTTGGGGCGCCGGCGCAGCCGATTTCGGCCGAAAATGCCGAAAAATGACGTTTTTGGGGCGTCCGTTACTTACGTGCTATTTTGCGCCTCCCGGGCGGTAACTGCTGCGTTTTACGCACGCCCGCCGCGGGCAAAATTGCGCCTATCCGCCCGCCGCCCTTCGCAACAGTTAGGTAAAGGATCGCCGACCTCTAGCCGGGGCAGAGCGCTCGTTTTTGGAGGCGCCGCGCAGCCGATTTCGGCCGAAAATGCCGAAAAATGACGTTTTTGGGGCGTCCGTTACTTACGTGCTATTTTGCGCCTCCCGGGCGGTAACTGCTGCGTTTTACGCACGCCCGCCGCGGGCAAAATTGCGCCTATCCGCCCGCCGCCCTTCGCAACAGTTAGGTAAAGGATCGCCGACCTCTAGCCGGGGCAGAGCGCTCGTTTTTGGGCGCCGGCGCAGCCGATTTCGGCCGAAAACGGCCGAAAAATGACGTTTTTGGGGCGTCCGTTACTTACGTGCTATTTTGCGCCTCCCGGGCGGTAACTGCTGCGTTTTACGCACGCCCGCCGCGGGCAAAATTGCGCCTATCCGCCCGCCGCCCTTCGCAACAGTTAGGTAAAGGATCGCCGACCTCTAGCCGGGGCAGAGCGCTCGTTTTTGGAGGCGCCGCGCAGCCGATTTCGGCCGAAAATGGCCGAAAAATGACGTTTTTGGGGCGTCCGTTACTTACGTGCTATTTTGCGCCTCCCGGGCGGTAACTGCTGCGTTTTACGCACGCCCGCCGCGGGCAAAATTGCGCCTATCCGCCCGCCGCCCTTCGCAACAGTTAGGTAAAGGATCGCCGACCTCTAGCCGGGGCAGAGCGCTCGTTTTTGGAGGCGCCGGCGCAGCCGATTTCGGCCGAAAACGGCCGAAAAATGACGTTTTTGGGGCGTCCGTTACTTACGTGCTATTTTGCGCCTCCCGGGCGGTAACTGCTGCGTTTTACGCACGCCCGCCGCGGGCAAAATTGCGCCTATCCGCCCGCCGCCCTTCGCAACAGTTAGGTAAAGGATCGCCGACCTCTAGCCGGGGCAGAGCGCTCGTTTTTGGGCGCCGGCGCAGCCGATTTCGGCCGAAAATGGCCGAAAAATGACGTTTTTGGGGCGTCCGTTACTTACGTGCTATTTTGCGCCTCCCGGGCGGTAACTGCTGCGTTTTACGCACGCCCGCCGCGGGCAAAATTGCGCCTATCCGCCCGCCGCCCTTCGCAACAGTTAGGTAAAGGATCGCCGACCTCTAGCCGGGGCAGAGCGCTCGTTTTTGGGCGCCGCGCAGCCGATTTCGGCCGAAAACGGCCGAAAAATGACGTTTTTGGGGCGTCCGTTACTTACGTGCTATTTTGCGCCTCCCGGGCGGTAACTGCTGCGTTTTACGCACGCCCGCCGCGGGCAAAATTGCGCCTATCGCCCGCCGCCCTTCGCAACAGTTAGGTAAAGGATCGCCGACCTCTAGCCGGGGCAGAGCGCTCGTTTTTGGGGCGCCGCGCAGCCGATTTCGGCCGAAAACGGCCGAAAAATGACGTTTTTGGGCGTCCGTTACTTACGTGCTATTTTGCGCCTCCCGGGCGGTAACTGCTGCGTTTTACGCACGCCCGCCGCGGGCAAAATTGCGCCTATCCGCCCGCCGCCCTTCGCAACATTAGGTAAAGGATCGCCGACCTCTAGCCGGGGCAGAGCGCTCGTTTTTGCAGCCGATTTTGGCCGAAAATGACCGAAAAATGACGTTATTTGGGGCGTCCGTTACTTACGTGCTGTTTTGCGCCTCCGGGCGGTAATTGCTGCGTTTTACGCACGCCGCAGCGGGCAAAATTGCGCCTATCCGCCCGCCGCCCTTCGCAA
>CAAHFI011887321.1:0-10015 GCA_900893395.1 Euglena gracilis | reverse complement strand
GCCAAGTTGTTTGGCCATTCGGCCTATTGTCAAACAGGAATGTTTCCCCAAGGTATTCGGCAAACACTCTTAATGACTTGGCATTGTAGAATCGTCAAATATGGCTAACATAGTAGGAATACTTCTGTACGTTGAGGCAGACTGGTTCCGTTTACTTGTTCAAACAAATTCCACGTTCGCGGGAGGATTGTATCATGACAATGCGTTCTCCGACGCACTGCAGGCTGGAGATATTGTCACCCTTCCAGAGGGCAGCATTATCATCAACCTGCAGGTATCACTCTTGTGAGGTCTCAGACGTTGTATGTTGTCGAGTCCTACCTCAAAGGGTAGACTTTCCCCGGCTTTTTCCGTCCACATTCGGTATACGTCGGTGCTGGTGTGGTAGCATCTGGGGTCTCTGCCCGCTTTCCTGAATTACCAACGCTCCCGGGTGGAGGTGGTTTTGGCCCGTTGTGCTGTTACTCAGGTTTGCACAGATCCACGGGCGCTGGTGTAGCCTTAGGCTCACTGCCTTTCTCTTTCCGCTTTTGCGGAGAGCGGCGTTCTGCAGGGCTCTTTGGAGCAGTTTTGGCCGTTGGTGTGATAGTAGGTGGCACTTCAGAAGCCGTCGTTACCACCTGCACTGGTGTGTGTACCAATACGGATGTTGTTGATTCCGTCGTTGTCACCACTTCGGGTTTTGGACAGTGGTTTTTAAAACAGGAGTAGAACTGGCGGCGTCTGCTGCCAGGGCTGTTGTCGAAGCCGGAGCTTCTTGTGTGGGTTTTTTGCCAAGTCGAGTGTCACGAGGACTCCGCGTTGAGGATGAAGATCCCGATCTGACCACTCATTCCATCGAGGCTACGCCACTTCGGACGCTTCAGAGGACGCGTCCGACTTCAGGTGGTATAAGTAGAAAATCGACTGGGTCCGGAAACTTGCGGCTGTGAATGCCGAAAGCAAATTCACGTTGTGTCTGTTCACTCTCGGCACGTAGTGCGATTATGTATTCGTCAGTCGCTTCTCGTCCACCTTCCGCACGTGCGGTAGAGGGTGAAATTGTGTTTTTCGAAGACACTGCGGCCGTTGTACTGTCAGCAGACTCTTCGCTCACCGTAGGTGCTGTAGGCCATCCGGGAATTTAAAGTTCTGTAGGTGCGTCAGGATCCGCATATGGTGATGGTGTGTGCGTTCCGTCCCTTCGTCCATTTTGCCTCATTACTAGATAACCCAGAGTGAGAGACGGATGAAGAGTCTGAGGAAGGTAGGGGAGTGTTCCAGAGGTAGTGTAGGGGTAGGTGGAGGTTGTGGCAAACTTTCTTCCGAACGGTTGGCTGCAGGCTTCGCTGCTCCTTTGGCTTTTGTCGTTGTAGATGGTTCCGCCGTTATAGGACGTTGTTCAACTGCAGACTGCGCTGATTCAGACTCGCCGCCTGAACTGCAGGAAGATTTTTACGTGGTCCGTAGACGAAAGTTTTGTATTCCGACAAACTGTTTCCTCCTGATCCGCGAGGAAGCCAATCCAGTACCGTGATGGCGAACTGGTCCTTATTTGTACGTTTGCCCTTCAAAAATGGGTCAAAGTTCTCCCTTCGGAGGGTTTCGCCAAACAAGCGCTTGATGTATTTCCTTTTTCCATATTCGTCCCATTCAGGTGGAAGATTGAGGTATTCTTGTGGGAGTGTTTGTCTTGGGTTGAACAAATTGTAGATTTCCAATGCATGACGTACCCATGATATCCACTGGAACGTCTGCATGTGCATAAGCATTTGTCGGATTTTGTCTTCTGGCGTATCTAACTTCCCTAACTTCGGGGTGATTGTGGCAGACGTGTCCGAGTGGTCTTCGTTGTTGTTGGGTGTCTGCCCATTCTCGTTGGTGTGGCTGCGCCCTTGGTACGTTTGGGCGGTCGGTAGCCCAACCGCGCACGCCAAAGCACCAGAAGTCCACAGGGAACTTATGCTAATCAAGCAAAATGCTTCAACATGCACAAGTTTGGGTTCTAAAATAGTTTGGAAAAAAAATTCCGCCAAGTTGCTGCCCCCCAGAAACCGCAACTGGGAGTCGATATACTTGCGGTACTCCAGGTGGCTTGGGTTGGCAGCTGAAGTTGATGAGTTAGGGGAAATGTAAATCAAGGAGCAATTTGATGCAGCATAACTGCGCTAGGTCCCCAAACTCATCAAGAAAATTCACCTCGATGAACTCGCGGGACACATGTTGACTCTCAATGGGAGATGGAACTATGTTTCTAACAAATGAAGTTATCAAAACTTTTGCAACATATTGACCGGGCAGATCACCACCACCGCACCGCGGGTATTCCCACCGGTTCAGTCCTCGGAGTCAAACGGACTTACATACCCAAAAGCACCAAAATCACCATAGGGCGACTCCAAACCGTGCTCAAACCAATATTTCTCTACACGAGATTCAATCAAGTTTCGGACATAGTTTGCTTTTGTGTAATAAATCAGGACATATGTCTCGGGACTGTCCGAATGCACAAGCGCGAGAGCGCAGTAACAGTCCCCGAGGACCTCTCACTTCCTGGAGTTCACGTTCTTCGCGATCTGCGCAGCCGCAGCGGCCGGATACCGGACAAGTGATGGTAGACAACGTTTCCGTTCACCGCATCGCACTTGCAAATTTCAATTAACACCCTGACGTTGTTACCCCCGCCACCCTATATTGAGACGCCGGTCGCAATTTTTCACGACCTCGGTAACGAAGTGGTTCATCCTTTTCGCGTCCGGCCGCGACCTAGTGGATACCTGCCCCTCGCGTCGAAATGTTGCCAAAAGGTAACCACAACTGCGGAACAGTTTTGGGTCTTTGTGGGTATAAGGACCAACACTCATCCAAGTGCCCCCAGTACCGTTCTCCACGTCCTGGTGACGGTCGTCGTGATTCCAACCGTGGATCTGCCAACAGGCGGCGTGTTACAAAATATCCTTTATTGAGGAAAAAGGTCTGGCTTTGGGAAAGGAGGAGGGTGTGAGAACCAAAGATGAGTTGGTGCAAAATTGGAATGTGAAGCGTACGATAAGCGCACACGACTTTATGAATTCCACCATAGGCTAAAAGGCCGGTTCCGATATGCAGCAGAGGAGCCCGAGGTCTGAGGGCACGGACGTCTGGGCTGGTGAACAGATGAAGGTAGGAACTGATCACCCCTGCCCTCCCCTTCCCATCAGGTCCTTGTGAACGGTACCCGGAAAACGTTTAGGTACCCCACTCCCCGCGCCAAATATTTGCTTGTAATTTTGAGCAAAGTAAGCAAAGGGTCCTGGAATAGTTGGTGTGACAACAATTTTCACCCGAACCTTCGCTTTGTGTACTCCTCAATTTTTGGTCCTAGCGAAAAACAAAAAATGAAATTTTTTGTACACAAGCCAACGTTTTAGTCGACACAGGGTGTCGAATCCCCCTTTTTTTTCCAAAAAGAACGTATACCCACTACCCTCTTGGTCCATTTCAATAATCTCATCAAATTTATGACCGCTGACAACAGCCGCGTGTGTGGCGGTGATATTATACAGATTGTGCCGCGTGCGTGTTGGTGATATACAACACAGATTCGTGGTGTGGCTGGTCCGTTTTTAAATCCACCAGATTCACGGTTGCAACGGGCCGAAAAACTTGGGGGGGAAGAGTTTAACAATCAGGTTAAAAATGGACGTTACTGAGGCAGCGAAACTTTATTTTTTTGAATTTTTTTGGTTTAGTTGCACAGAATTTACGGATTATTCACACCAAAAATTAGTTAAATTCAGCTGTTTTCTGCTGAGGGTTGTCTTCTGTGTTAAGACAGAGAACACAATCAGAACTTGGAGGAGAAATTTTCAGAATTTTCCACAGTCGGTTGACAAAAAAATATCCCTCCTCTCAACTTTTTTTGGGCTGGGCCAGCCCTCAACGGTGGCGATGGGGGCTGCGCGAAGAAAAAATATCCCGGAATATTTCATCCTAGGACATAAAAACCCCAGCCAGTTAAGCCAGAACTGGGGGGGGGAGGAACAGCCCTACACAGAAAACAGAATTGGTTCCAACCCCTCCCGTATTTTTAGCTGTTTATAACCGATATCGGCGGAATAAAGAGCGATTTATTTGCCCGCCTGATTTAGGCTCGTTCGGAGCCCATGTTCGGGGGGGGGGCAGAATACATAAAAAAGGAATCATGCTGCTCCTCTGCAGGGTCTTCCCGTTCTTCCTATATTCTGCTGCGCCTTCAATCTTTCAATTGTCTACCCCACTCTTGCATAAACTCGAGTACGCTGCAAATCATCAATTGCCACATTTATGTGCCGTGCTCAATAAGTGGTGTCGCTTAACGTGCACAGGCACGCGCAAAGGAGGAAATCAGGAAGGGGAAAAGCAAGCATGAATTCCACAGGCTGATGTAGCAGAAATTCCAGCTTTAACCACGTTCAGATTAACAGCCAAAAACACTCCAGGGTGGTGGACATGAACCCACCCACTCCCTTCACTTGGTGTTTCCGGTTCCCCTGAACGTGGCCGGGCAGGATGGGACAGGTGCCGAGACCACGGAGACTGGAGCTCTCCGGGTTGCGGGGTGGTTGGACTGTTCCCGGGTGGGATCGTGGCAAAACCTGCCGACGCACCCAAGAGTGGCTGAACGCCAGTGAAATCTTGAAAATCGATCCTACGCCGGGAACCCGGGGGACGGGTACCGCGGACAGTTTCGGAAGAGCCCAGCCGGGGACGGCAGACCAACTGGTCCGACTGCGGATAGAACAACTGGGTCAAAGGCAAAGCAAAAAAAATAAGATCAAAACTGGTACTCAGGAAAGGGTAACAACTCTGGAAAAGGAAGCAATTTAGGTAAGTGAAGTGGGAAACGAAAAGCAAAGGACAACCACAGTTCCAGCCAGCAGCAACAAAAACTGAACCACAGCTACAGAGATGCAACTCACAGGAAACAGCCAACCAGCCACAAGAACTGCCAAAGGCAATCGCTGTAAACCAGTTCAAAATGCAGAAAGGAAGTGAGGGGGCTGCGGCCTGAGGGTAAGGGAATGAGAGAAGCGACTCTCTGCAGACACAGCCGAAACAACAAAACAAACTAAGTGAACCAGGTCCAGAGCCGCAGGGGTCATACACATTGGGTAATGGAGGAAAATAAATTACCACAAAGGAAGAACTGACAAAAACCAACTCCAGAGCCTATGACCGAAACGGGAACAGGTTAGCTGCAGGTTCGCAGGACATCTTTAAGGCGGGTGTCCGAAAACTACCACGTGAGAAAAGAAAAAATGGCATACATTTTCTCACACTTCGGTGTCCATCCCCATCTGGATTCCTTTGCAACGGAAAAAACAAAAGATTCCTGCAACGGTGTGGATTTGACAGCTCAGAAGGAACAGACGCTTTTATAAAAAAAACTGGCACGGAAAACTGCTTCGGTTAACCATCCATTCAACAAAATTTCAAACGTGCCGAAAAAAATTAAACGTACGAAGCCCACGTACTCCTCATGGACCAAAAAAGGTCAAGAGATGGTGGAACAGAGTAATCAATCACTGACAGGGAATGCCGGGGAACACCGTTGCCAGTTGAAGTGTTCTGTTGTGCGGACACAAAACAGGTTGCAAGTAGGTTTCCCAGGTTTCCGCAAACATTTCACATCCCTGTGCCCGACATCCAAGGTGAACTTCTGCACAGCCGACGAGTACCCACCAGTGGAGGAGGACGTAGAGGGTTTGTGAAAAAAATCCTGGTTTGGGAAGAGAACAACCACATAAAATGATCAGAAAACTGCAGGAAGCAGCAACAGCGGAACCAGAACGGGCCACGGCGGAAAAACCAAAACCAAAAATGTTGGACTTGTTCCGTGGAACAAAACCGGTCAGCAGAGCGTACCAAAAAAATGGGTTTCGAGCTGGAGACGGCGGACTCAGATCCCAGTGGAAAGCGGGTTACCAGGTGCATGTACTGGACTAGGACGTCGAAAAGCACATCAAACCCGGATAATTCTACACGTTGGTTTGTGGATTACCCTGCACAGAATTCAGCAACTGCTCTGACAACAAGACCCGGAATCCTGAAAAATGGGCACAGCCCTGCAAAGAAAGCCCCTAAAGTCATGTCGTTTTTGCAGTCGCAAAATCAAGCCTGGAGACCCAAGGTAACGATACCTGGGAAAATGTCAATATATGACACCCGTACCCGTACATGGACGTGGATTAATGTCAAAAGACAGATTGTGGTTACAAAAAACCTACAGGAGTCTGGGGCAGCATGAATCATTCTGGTACCAGCGAGAACCGTGTTACGGAAAAATTTCCAAAACCCTGGGCCCAAACGGTGCTGGTCATCCGGTGTAACTCAGAAACGTGGCGGAGCATCCCAGACTTCAAGACAATCACGATCCCAGAACAACTGATACATGAGCTTGCAGGTTTCAACAAAAAACAAACTCTCACAGCCCGGTTCAGAACTGACATGTCGACAGCCAAACTCAGACTCAACCAACAGAACTGCACCTGACAAAAACATTCGGCTCCCAAAACGACTCTGTGAACCAGCGTCGAAATTCCTGCTGTGGCAGGTCATCAGCAGAAATAAAGCAAACCAAATCCTCATTGAAGTCCGTTCAGTGTTGCCAGAAGGCAAAAATATGTACCTACAAGATCTGGTTGACACAGGAGCAGCGAGCAAACCTGGTTAAAAAGAACTCGAATCAACAACAAAACTTCACACAGTCACAAAAACCCCTGCCACAGGTCACAAGCAGATGGAACAAGGATGGAGAGAGGTCTACACGCAGTCACACTGGAGTTGCTGTTTTCATTACGGGGGCACAAGACGGTCAGAACAAAGACACATTGGAACATTACATGACGCCGACATAAAAGCGGATGCCATCCTCGGGTATGCGTGGAGTGAACTATACTAACTGGGGGTTTGGCCACACCTGCAATCACTGTCCCACAAAGGTGAACCGCTGCGGCTGCTGTCCTGTTGGCACCATTTAAAGGAACAAGAACAAGGGAACAGAATATACACAAATTTCAGAAAAACATTTCGGCAGTGAGAGCAACGGTTGTGGAGACTCCGGTGGAAGCGAGCGAGGAGGCGGAAAAAATGTTCGAGGACAAAACAAGAGGTTGAGCCGTAGGTGCGGATGTGGAACAACGTTCTGGCCACACAGTCAAAAAATCAGACGCAACCACAGCTATGTCCAGAAAAACAGCACCAGTGGCTGTCTGTTCGAGAAATATGGCACCCAGGAAGGTCCTCTAATGACTTCCTAGAGAGAAGGAGAATACGCAGTTATCCTGGCCACGAAAAACGGGCTACCTGGATAGGAACGCAACCGGTACTGGAGTTGACGGACCACACATACATTTAGCCATGGGCAACGGAAGCACGGGACACGACAAGTGGACCTTGTCGGCCGCTGGCCTTCGCCGGCGGCCAAAAATTGCCAGAAAGCGCAAATTATAAAGTCGCGGGAAACAGCCAGTCAGTTAGAGAAACCCGCGACTTAAATTGGAAGCGGGTCAAATTAGTTTGCGCTTTCAAATTCTGTTTTTTCACATAAGTTGAGGGTTTTTCTCCATCATTTGGCAAAGAAGGGATACATTTGTATTGAATTTAGCATTGGAATTCTTGGTTGGAATTGGAAGTGTGGATTCCAATTGTTGGTGGACTTTGAATAGCAATTACTCATTGGTTATTGAGGTCAATTTGGTTGTTGAAGTCAAGAAGGAGTCAAGAGCTTACAACACCGCCTTCCACTATACCCCCTACCCCTCACCTCCTTGGCCCCAGGTTTGCACACTCTCACACGTTCACATTTCACATTCGTTTTCAATGATTCACATTCAGCTACTTTCAGCTTCTTACTCTCAAAGTTTCAAGTTTCAGTGGGTGGGTCTGAGGTTTTGTTTTGCCTTCAAGGTGTGCAATAGAGTGTGAGCGAGATTGAGAGAGAGAAAGAGAGGGAAGTGAGATTTCACTTCAAATGGCAGATTTTTCGTTTTCACAAAAATTTCAGAAAAATTGCACAAAACGATCCTCTGCGCCGGCTGGGGTTGGGGAAACCACCTGGGTGAAAAAATGGGGGTTGGCTTGAGCCCACAAACCCCCGGAAAAAGCACCGGCCCACCCCGGAAACACCCACCCCCCTGCTGTCGGTGGTCATCCACGACGGCGAGGACCCCCCCTCCGGGCCCTCGGCCCAACGTGACTCGCAGGTCGCGGGGGCGACCGACCGCGCACCGGGGGTGGGGCCGATGAACATGATTAGGAGAGGTCTGCTCACTGACTTCGTCAGTGAGGTTTTTTCACATTCGCTGAACGTGGTTGCTGAGATTTTTTCTGCTGCTTCGCCAGCAAAATCAGTGCAAAGTTTTCAGGTTCTGCTGACGTCACAAGCAAAGGTTGTTTCACTGACCCAGTCAGTGAAAGTTTTTCAGAGACGGTCGACACGGTCACAGAGATTTGTTCTGGTGGCTGTGCCAGCGGAATGGTACACGAGGACAGTTTCATCAACCCTGTGGTCTGTGAATTTTCAGAAGATTCTGCATAAATCTGCTCGTTTCCCGGGAAATCTGTCCGAATTTCAGATTGTGATGAAAATGTTCTGAGATCTTCGGCAGAAAGCTGTTTTAAGAACGAAAAGGAAACTCAATTTTCTGCAGCTTAGTTTTCAAAACCTGTGGCATCATTGCAAATCATGATGGAAGATGTGCCAGAAAACAATTTTCAGGCTGCAGAAACTTTATCGGTTTCAGGATTTTCAGAAAAGACGCAGGAAGCAAAATCTGATTTTGATTCGGGGAGGGGGTTAAATACATGTATAAGGCCCATCACGGTGGCAGGACCAGAAAATTTTCAACCGGTTCCACTGCATGGCAGTGACGACGAATCAGAACCCCCGGCTTACGAAAGCGAAATTGAGGAAGAAAAACAGGCTGAAAACGCAAATATTCAGTGAATGGTTATTCAAAGAATGAAAGCTGCTGGCACGTAGCCGGTAAATTTTCCAGGTTTTCAGCAAATTTTTGTGTCGTCACGGAACAGCATCCCAGGGCCAAAAAACACAATTTTGTGTTTAACAGGCCAGCCAGAACCATTGCTGTTAACACACAGTTCAGAATCGCAGTCAGCACAGCCAGCTGCAGCCCAGCTGCAGGTTTTTTAGCCCGCCCAGCCGTTTTCGGCTGAGATATCTGTCCCAGCCCGGATGCCTGTGCAGGTTTTTCACCCAGCCCAGCAGTTTTCGGCTGGATCATCTGTCCCAGCAATCATGGAGCCAGCCCAGATGACTTCAGAGGTTTTTCAGCCAGCCCAGCAGTTTCCGGCTGAGTCATCTGTCCCAGCAATCATGGGGCCAGCCCGGACAACTTCACAGGTTTTTCAGCCAGGCCGGCCGTTTTCGGCTGAGTTATCTGTCCCAGCAATGATGCGGCAAGCCCAGATGAATGGGAGGTTTTTCAGCCAGCGTCAACAGTGTCTTCAAACACAGGCCCAGCCCAGGTTTGTCCGCCAATTCAGCCAGATTTTACACAGACCCAGCCAAAAAAATTACAGCCAAACACCAGTTTTTCTGCAGAAACTAGGTCCGAAAACCCTGAAAATCAGCATGATGTAGAAACGGAACTGGGCTATGGCCATCTGATGATGATTGGAACAACTGGGGTGAAGAAATCAGTTGCAAAATTGAATGTTTACATGGCAGAATTTTGGTGCAGGAAGGAAAAAACCCTGAAAAAAACGGCTGAAAATCTGGTGGGGGAGGCATAAAACAGGCTAAATCGGGCACTGGGCATGTCACAGGGGCAGACATTGAATCTGGTGAATGAGGCATTGGGCATGCATGACTGGCGACTGGCTGATCAAATTGCCCTGGTGAAACGTGAAATTCAGGCTGAACTGAGTACAACCGTAAACGACTTGCTTTTGCAGTTTCAGCAAAATGGTGAAATGGTGCAAAATCTGGCCCAATGCCAAAGGCGTTTGTTGAATGTGGAAATGGAACGGCAGTTTGCTCAAAAAGTGAAGA
>CAAHFI011887139.1:0-20586 GCA_900893395.1 Euglena gracilis | reverse complement strand
CAACCCCTTTTTCGGGTGCAAGTCGACCTAACCCTATCCCTTTCATTAACAAAATAAACCCTTTTACCCCTTTTATCTGCCAACCCCTTCTCGGGTGCAAGTCGACCTAACCCTATCCCTTTCATTAACAAAATAAACCCCTTTTATCTGCCAACCCCTTCTCGGTGCAAGTCGACCTAACCCTATCCCTTTCATTAACAAAATAAATCGCCAACCCCTTTTATCCGCCAACCCCTTCTCGGGTGCAAGTCGACCTAACCCTATCCCTTTCATTAACAAAATAAACCCCTTTTATCTGCCAACCCTTCTCGGGTGCAAGTCGACCTAACCCTATCCCTTTCATTAACAAAAAACCCTTTTATCTGCCAACCCCTTTTATCGCCAACCCTTCTCGGGTGCAAGTCGACCTAACCCTATCCCTTTCATTAACAAAATAAACCCCTTTTATCTGCCAACCCCTTTTATCCCCCCTTCTCGGGTGCAAGTCGACCTAACCCTATCCCTTTCATTAACAAAATAACCCCTTTATCTGCAACCTTTTATCTGCCAACCCCTTCTCGGGTGCAAGTCGACCTAACCCTATCCCTTTCATTAACAAAATAATAAACCCCTTTTATCTGCCAACCCCTTCTCGGGTGCAAGTCGACCTAACCCTATCCCTTTCATTAACAAAATAAACCCCTTTTATCTGCCAACCCCTTTCTCGGGTGCAAGTCGACCTAACCCTATCCCTTTCATTAACAAAATAAACCCCTTTTATCTGCCAACCCCTTATCCTCGGTGCAAGTCGACCTAACCCTATCCCTTTCATTAACAAAATAAACCCTTTTATCTGCCAACCCCTTTTATCTGCCAACCCCTTCTCGGGTGCAAGTCGACCTAACCCTATCCCTTTCATTAACAAAATAAACCCCTTTTATCTGCCAACCCCTTTACCGCCAACCCCTTCTCGGGTGCAAGTCGACCTAACCCTATCCCTTTCATTAACAAAATAAACCCCTTTTATCTGCCAACCCTTTATCGCCAACCCCTTCTCGGGTGCAAGTCGACCTAACCCTATCCCTTTCATTAACAAAATAAACCCCTTTTATCCGCCAACCCCTTCTCGGGTGCAAGTCGACCTAACCCTATCCCTTTCATTAACAAAATAAACCCCTTTTATCTGCCAACCCCTTCTCGGGTGCAAGTCGACCTAACCCTATCCCTTTCATTAACAAAATAAACCCCTTTTATACCCCTTTTATCGCCAACCCCTTCTCGGGTGCAAGTCGACCTAACCCTATCCCTTTCATTAACAAAATAAACCCCTTTATCTGCCAACCCTTTTATCTGCCAACCCCTTCTCGGGTGCAAGTCGACCTAACCCTATCCCTTTCATTAACAAAATAAACCCCTTTTATCTGCCAACCCCTTCTCGGGTGCAAGTCGACCTAACCCTATCCCTTTCATTAACAAAATAAACCCTTTTATCTGCCAACCCCTTTTATCGCCAACCCCTTCTCGGGTGCAAGTCGACCTAACCCTATCCCTTTCATTAACAAAATAAACCCCTTTTATCGCCAACCCCTTCTCGGGTGCAAGTCGACCTAACCCTTTCATTAACAAATAAACCCCTCAACCCTTTTATCTGCCAACCCCTTCTCGGGTGCAAGTCGACCTAACCCTATCCCTTTCATTAACAAAATAAACCCCTTTTATCTGCCAACCCCTTCTCGGGTGCAAGTCGACCTAACCCTATCCCTTTCATTAACAAAATAAACCCTTTATGCCAACCCCTTTTATCTGCCAACCCTTCTCGGGTGCAAGTCGACCTAACCCTATCCCTTTCATTAACAAAATAAACCCCTTTTATCTGCCAACCCCTTCTCGGGTGCAAGTCGACCTAACCCTATCCCTTTCATTAACAAAAAACCCTTTATCTGCCAACCCCTTTTATCTGCCAACCCTTCTCTCGGTGCAAGTCGACCTAACCCTATCCCTTTCATTAACAAAATAAACCCCTTTTATCTGCCAACCCCTTCTCGGGTGCAAGTCGACCTAACCCTATCCCTTTCATTAACAAAATAAACCCCTTTTATCTGCCAACCCTTTTATCTGCCAACCCCTTCTCGGGTGCAAGTCGACCTAACCCTATCCCTTTCATTAACAAAATAAACCCCTTTTATCTGCCAACCCCTTTTATCGCCAACCCTTCTCGGGTGCAAGTCGACCTAACCCTATCCCTTTCATTAACAAAATAAACCCCTTTTATCTGCCAACCCCTTTTATCCGCCAACCCCTTCTCGGGTGCAAGTCGACCTAACCCTATCCCTTTCATTAACAAAATAAACCCCTTTTATCTGCCAACCCCTTCTCGGGTGCAAGTCGACCTAACCCTATCCCTTTCATTAACAAAATAAACCCCTTTTATCTGCCAACCCCTTTTCGGGTGCAAGTCGACCTAACCCTATCCCTTTCATTAACCCTATCCCTTTCAAAAAAAAAAACCCCTTTTACCGCCAACCCCTTCTCGGGTGCAAGTCGACCTAACCCTATCCCTTTCATTAACAAAAATAAACCCCTTTTATCTGCCAACCCCTTCTCGGGTGCAAGTCGACCTAACCCTATCCCTTTCATTAAAACAAACCCTTTTAAACCCCTTTTATCGCCAACCCCTTCTCGGGTGCAAGTCGACCTAACCCTATCCCTTTCATTAAAAAAAAAACCCCTTTTATCTGCCAACCCCTTCTCGGGTGCAAGTCGACCTAACCCTATCCCTTTCATTAACAAAATAAACCCCTTTTATCTGCCAACCCTTCTCGGGTGCAAGTCGACCTAACCCTATCCCTTTCATTAACAAAATAAACCCCTTTTATCTGCCAACCCCTTCTCGGGTGCAAGTCGACCTAACCCTATCCCTTTCATTAACAAAATAAACCCCTTTTATCTGCCAACCCCTTCGGTGCAAGTCGACCTAACCCTATCCCTTTCATTAACAAAATAACCCCTTTTATCTGCCAACCCCTTCTCGGTGCAAGTCGACCTAACCCTATCCCTTTCATTAACAAAATAAACCCCTTTTATCCGCCAACCCCTTCTCGGTGCAAGTCGACCTAACCCTATCCCTTTCATTAACAAAATAAACCCCTTTTTCTGCCAACCCCTTTCGGTGCAAGTCGACCTAACCCTATCCCTTTCATTAACAAAATAAACCCCTTTTATCTGCCAACCCCTTCTCGGGTGCAAGTCGACCTAACCCTATCCCTTTCATTAAACAAATAAACCCCTTTTATCGCCAACCCCTTCTCGGGTGCAAGTCGACCTAACCCTATCCCTTTCATTAACAAAATAAACCCCTTTTATCTGCCAACCCCTTCTCGGGTGCAAGTCGACCTAACCCTATCCCTTTCATTAACAAAATAAACCCCTTTTATCCGCCAACCCCTTCTCGGGTGCAAGTCGACCTAACCCTATCCCTTTCATTAACAAAAATAAATAAACCCCTTTTATCTGCCAACCCCTTCTCGGGTGCAAGTCGACCTAACCCTATCCCTTTCATTAACAAAATAAACCCCTTTTATCTGCCAACCCCTTCTCGGGTGCAAGTCGACCTAACCCTATCCCTTTCATTAACAAAAAAACCCCTTTTATCTGCCAACCCCTTCTCGGGTGCAAGTCGACCTAACCCTATCCCTTTCATTAACAAAATAAACCCCTTTTATCTGCCAACCCCTTTTATCGGTGCAAGTCGACCTAACCCTATCCCTTTCATTAACAAAATAAACCCCTTTTATCTGCCAACCCCTTCTCGGGTGCAAGTCGACCTAACCCTATCCCTTTCATTAACAAAAAAACCCCTTTTATCTGCCAACCCCTTCTCGGGTGCAAGTCGACCTAACCCTATCCCTTTCATTAACAAAATAAACCCCTTTTATCTGCCAACCCTTCTCGGTGCAAGTCGACCTAACCCTATCCCTTTCATTAACAAAATAAACCCCTTTTATCTGCCAACCCTTTCTCGGGTGCAAGTCGACCTAACCCTATCCCTTTCATTAACAATAAACCCCTTTTATCTGCCAACCCTTCTCGGTGCCAAGTCGACCTAACCCTATCCCTTTCATTAACAAAATAAACCCCTTTTATCTGCCAACCCCTTCTCGGGTGCAAGTCGACCTAACCCTATCCCTTTCATTAACAAAATAAACCCCTTTTATCGCCAACCCCTTCGGGTGCAAGTCGACCTAACCCTATCCCTTTCATTAACAAATAAACCCCTTTTATCTGCCAACCCCTTCTCGGGTGCAAGTCGACCTAACCCTATCCCTTTCATTAACAAATAAACCCCTTTTATCTGCCAACCCTTCTCGGGTGCAAGTCGACCTAACCCTATCCCTTTCATTAACAAAATAAACCCCTTTTATCTGCCAACCCCTTCTCGGGTGCAAGTCGACCTAACCCTATCCCTTTCATTAACAAAATAAACCCCTTTTATCTGCCCCTTTTATCTGCCAACCCCTTCTCGGGTGCAAGTCGACCTAACCCTATCCCTTTCATTAACAAAATAAACCCCTTTTATCTGCCAACCCCTTCTCGGGTGCAAGTCGACCTAACCCTATCCCTTTCATTAACAAAATAAACCCCTTTTATCTGCCAACCCCTTCTCGGGTGCAAGTCGACCTAACCCTATCCCTTTCATTAACAAAAAAAAATCTGCCCCCTTTTATCGCCAACCCCTTCTCGGTGCAAGTCGACCTAACCCTATCCCTTTCATTAACAAAATAAACCCCTTTTATCTGCCAACCCCTTCTCGGGTGCAAGTCGACCTAACCCTATCCCTTTCATTAACAAAATAAACCCTTTTATCTGCCAACCCCTTCTCGGGTGCAAGTCGACCTAACCCTATCCCTTTCATTAACAAAATAAACCCCTTTTATCTGCCAACCCCTTCTCGGGTGCAAGTCGACCTAACCCTATCCCTTTCATTAACAAAAAAACCCCTTTTATCTGCCAACCCCTTCTCGGGTGCAAGTCGACCTAACCCTATCCCTTTCATTAACAAAATAAACCCTTTTATCGCCAACCCCTTCTCGGGTGCAAGTCGACCTAACCCTATCCCTTTCATTAACAAAATAAACCCCCCTTTTATCTGCCAACCCCTTCTCGGGTGCAAGTCGACCTAACCCTATCCCTTTCATTAACAAATAAACCCCTTTTATCTGCCAACCCTTCTCGGGTGCAAGTCGACCTAACCCTATCCCTTTCATTAACAAAATAAACCCCTTTTATCGCCAACCCCTTCTCGGGTGCAAGTCGACCTAACCCTATCCCTTTCATTAACAAAATAAACCCTTTTATCTGCCAACCCCTTCTCGGGTGCAAGTCGACCTAACCCTATCCCTTTCATTAACAAAATAAACCCCTTTTATCGCCAACCCCTTCTCGGGTGCAAGTCGACCTAACCCTATCCCTTTCATTAACAAAATAAACCCCTTTTATCTGCCAACCCTTCTCGGGTGCAAGTCGACCTAACCCTATCCCTTTCATTAACAAAATAAACCCTTTTATCTGCCAACCCTTTTATGCCAACCCTTCTCGGTGCAAGTCGACCTAACCCTATCCCTTTCATTAACAAAATAAACCCCTTTTATCTGCCAACCCCTTCTCGGGTGCAAGTCGACCTAACCCTATCCCTTTCATTAACAAAATAAACCCCTTTTATCTGCCAACCCCTTCTCGGGTGCAAGTCGACCTAACCCTATCCCTTTCATTAACAAAATAAACCCCTTTTATCTGCCAACCCCTTCTCGGGTGCAAGTCGACCTAACCCTATCCCTTTCATTAACAAAATAAACCCCTTTTATCTGCCAACCCCTTCTCGGGTGCAAGTCGACCTAACCCTATCCCTTTCATTAACAAAATAAACCCCTTTTATCTGCCAACCCCTTCTCGGGTGCAAGTCGACCTAACCCTATCCCTTTCATTAACAAAATAAACCCCTTTTATCTGCCAACCCCTTCTCGGGTGCAAGTCGACCTAACCCTATCCCTTTCATTAACAAAAAACCCTTTTATCCGCCAACCCCTTCTCGGTGCAAGTCGACCTAACCCTATCCCTTTCATTAACAAAATAAACCCCTTTTATCTGCCAACCCCTTCTCGGGTGCAAGTCGACCTAACCCTATCCCTTTCATTAACAAAATAAACCCCTTTTATCTGCCAACCCCTTCTCGGGTGCAAGTCGACCTAACCCTATCCCTTTCATTAACAAAATAAACCCTTTTATCGCCAACCCCTTCTCGGGTGCAAGTCGACCTAACCCTATCCCTTTCATTAACAAAATAAACCCCTTTTATCTGCCAACCCCTTCTCGGGTGCAAGTCGACCTAACCCTATCCCTTTCATTAACAAAATAAACCCCTTTTATCTGCCAACCCCTTCTCGGGTGCAAGTCGACCTAACCCTATCCCTTTCATTAACAAAATAAACCCCTTTTATCGCCAACCCCTTCTCGGGTGCAAGTCGACCTAACCCTATCCCTTTCATTAACAAAATAAACCCCTTTTATCTGCCAACCCCTTCTCGGGTGCAAGTCGACCTAACCCTATCCCTTTCATTAACAAAATAAACCCCTTTTATCTGCCAACCCCTTCTCGGGTGCAAGTCGACCTAACCCTATCCCTTTCATTAACAAAATAAACCCCTTTTATCTGCCAACCCTTCTCGGGTGCAAGTCGACCTAACCCTATCCCTTTCATTAACAAAATAAACCCCTTTTATCTGCCAACCCCTTCTCGGGTGCAAGTCGACCTAACCCTATCCCTTTCATTAACAAAATAAACCCCTTTTATCCTGCCAACCCCTTCTCGGGTGCAAGTCGACCTAACCCTATCCCTTTCATTAACAAAATAAACCCCTTTTATCTGCCAACCCCTTCTCGGGTGCAAGTCGACCTAACCCTATCCCTTTCATTAACAAAATAAACCCCTTTTATCGCCAACCCCTTCTCGGGTGCAAGTCGACCTAACCCTATCCCTTTCATTAACAAAATAAACCCCTTTTATCTGCCAACCCCTTCTCGGGTGCAAGTCGACCTAACCCTATCCCTTTCATTAACAAAATAAACCCCTTTTATCTGCCAACCCCTTCTCGGGTGCAAGTCGACCTAACCCTATCCCTTTCATTAACAAAATAAACCCCTTTTATCTGCCAACCCCTTCTCGGGTGCAAGTCGACCTAACCCTATCCCTTTCATTAACAAAATAAACCCCTTTTATCGCCAACCCCTTCTCGGGTGCAAGTCGACCTAACCCTATCCCTTTCATTAACAAAATAAACCCCTTTTATCGCCAACCCCTTCTCGGGTGCAAGTCGACCTAACCCTATCCCTTTCATTAACAAAATAAACCCCTTTTATCTGCCAACCCCTTCTCGGGTGCAAGTCGACCTAACCCTATCCCTTTCATTAACAAAATAAACCCCTTTTATCGCCAACCCTTCTCGGGTGCAAGTCGACCTAACCCTATCCCTTTCATTAACAAAATAAACCCCTTTTATCTGCCAACCCCTTCTCGGGTGCAAGTCGACCTAACCCTATCCCTTTCATTAACAAAATAAACCCTTTTATCGCCAACCCCTTCTCGGGTGCAAGTCGACCTAACCCTATCCCTTTCATTAACAAAATAAACCCCTTTTATCTGCCAACCCCTTCTCGGGTGCAAGTCGACCTAACCCTATCCCTTTCATTAACAAAATAAACCCTTTTATCTGCCCCCTTTTATCCGCCAACCCCTTCTCGGGTGCAAGTCGACCTAACCCTATCCCTTTCATTAACAAAATAAACCCCTTTTATCTGCCAACCCCTTCTCGGGTGCAAGTCGACCTAACCCTATCCCTTTCATTAACAAAATAAACCCCTTTTATCTGCCAACCCCTTCTCGGGTGCAAGTCGACCTAACCCTATCCCTTTCATTAACAAAATAAACCCCTTTTATCGCCAACCCCTTCTCGGGTGCAAGTCGACCTAACCCTATCCCTTTCATTAACAAAATAAACCCCTTTTATCGCCAACCCCTTCTCGGGTGCAAGTCGACCTAACCCTATCCCTTTCATTAACAAAATAAACCCCTTTTATCTGCCAACCCCTTCTCGGGTGCAAGTCGACCTAACCCTATCCCTTTCATTAACAAAATAAACCCCTTTTATCTGCCAACCCCTTCTCGGGTGCAAGTCGACCTAACCCTATCCCTTTCATTAACAAAATAAACCCCTTTTATCTGCCAACCCCTTCTCGGGTGCAAGTCGACCTAACCCTATCCCTTTCATTAACAAAATAAACCCCTTTTATCTGCCAACCCCTTCTCGGGTGCAAGTCGACCTAACCCTATCCCTTTCATTAACAAAATAAACCCCTTTTATCGCCAACCCCTTCTCGGGTGCAAGTCGACCTAACCCTATCCCTTTCATTAACAAAATAAACCCCTTTTATCTGCCAACCCCTTCTCGGGTGCAAGTCGACCTAACCCTATCCCTTTCATTAACAAAATAAACCCCTTTTATCTGCCAACCCCTTCTCGGGTGCAAGTCGACCTAACCCTATCCCTTTCATTAACAAAATAAACCCCTTTTATCTGCCAACCCCTTCTCGGGTGCAAGTCGACCTAACCCTATCCCTTTCATTAACAAAATAAACCCCTTTTATCTGCCAACCCCTTCTCGGGTGCAAGTCGACCTAACCCTATCCCTTTCATTAACAAAATAAACCCCTTTTATCTGCCAACCCCTTCTCGGGTGCAAGTCGACCTAACCCTATCCCTTTCATTAACAAAATAAACCCCTTTTATCCGCCAACCCCTTCTCGGGTGCAAGTCGACCTAACCCTATCCCTTTCATTAACAAAATAAACCCCTTTTATCTGCCAACCCCTTCTCGGGTGCAAGTCGACCTAACCCTATCCCTTTCATTAACATAAATAAACCCCTTTTATCGCCAACCCCTTCTCGGGTGCAAGTCGACCTAACCCTATCCCTTTCATTAACAAAATAAACCCCTTTTATCTGCCAACCCCTTCTCGGGTGCAAGTCGACCTAACCCTATCCCTTTCATTAACAAAATAAACCCCTTTTATCTGCCAACCCCTTTTATCTTTCGGGTGCAAGTCGACCTAACCCTATCCCTTTCATTAACAAAATAAACCCCTTTTATCGCCAACCCCTTCTCGGGTGCAAGTCGACCTAACCCTATCCCTTTCATTAACAAAATAAACCCCTTTTATCTGCCAACCCCTTCTCGGGTGCAAGTCGACCTAACCCTATCCCTTTCATTAACAAAATAAACCCCTTTTATCTGCCAACCCCTTCTCGGGTGCAAGTCGACCTAACCCTATCCCTTTCATTAACAAAATAAACCCCTTTTATCTGCCAACCCCTTCTCGGGTGCAAGTCGACCTAACCCTATCCCTTTCATTAACAAAATAAACCCCTTTTATCTGCCAACCCCTTCTCGGGTGCAAGTCGACCTAACCCTATCCCTTTCATTAACAAAATAAACCCCTTTTATCTGCCAACCCCTTCTCGGGTGCAAGTCGACCTAACCCTATCCCTTTCATTAACAAAATAAACCCCTTTTATCTGCCAACCCCTTCTCGGGTGCAAGTCGACCTAACCCTATCCCTTTCATTAACAAAATAAACCCCTTTTATCTGCCAACCCCTTCTCGGGTGCAAGTCGACCTAACCCTATCCCTTTCATTAACAAAATAAACCCCTTTTATCTGCCAACCCCTTCTCGGGTGCAAGTCGACCTAACCCTATCCCTTTCATTAACAAAATAAACCCCTTTTATCTGCCAACCCCTTCTGGGTGCAAGTCGACCTAACCCTATCCCTTTCATTAACAAAATAAACCCCTTTTATCTGCCAACCCCTTCTCGGGTGCAAGTCGACCTAACCCTATCCCTTTCATTAACAAAATAAACCCCTTTTATCTGCCAACCCCTTCTCGGGTGCAAGTCGACCTAACCCTATCCCTTTCATTAACAAAATAAATAAACCCCTTTTATCTGCCAACCCCTTCTCGGGTGCAAGTCGACCTAACCCTATCCCTTTCATTAACAAAATAAACCCCTTTTATCTGCCAACCCCTTCTCGGGTGCAAGTCGACCTAACCCTATCCCTTTCATTAACAAAATAAACCCCTTTTATCTGCCAACCCCTTCTCGGGTGCAAGTCGACCTAACCCTATCCCTTTCATTAACAAAATAAACCCCTTTTATCTGCCAACCCCTTCTCGGGTGCAAGTCGACCTAACCCTATCCCTTTCATTAACAAAATAAACCCCTTTTATCTGCCAACCCCTTCTCGGGTGCAAGTCGACCTAACCCTATCCCTTTCATTAACAAAATAAACCCCTTTTATCTGCCAACCCCTTCTCGGGTGCAAGTCGACCTAACCCTATCCCTTTCATTAACAAAATAAACCCCTTTTATCTGCCAACCCCTTCTCGGGTGCAAGTCGACCTAACCCTATCCCTTTCATTAACAAAATAAACCCCTTTTATCTGCCAACCCCTTCTCGGGTGCAAGTCGACCTAACCCTATCCCTTTCATTAACAAAATAAACCCCTTTTATCTGCCAACCCCTTCTCGGGTGCAAGTCGACCTAACCCTATCCCTTTCATTAACAAAATAAACCCCTTTTATCTGCCAACCCCTTCTCGGGTGCAAGTCGACCTAACCCTATCCCTTTCATTAACAAAATAAACCCCTTTTATCTGCCAACCCCTTCTCGGGTGCAAGTCGACCTAACCCTATCCCTTTCATTAACAAAATAAACCCCTTTTATCTGCCAACCCCTTCTCGGGTGCAAGTCGACCTAACCCTATCCCTTTCATTAACAAAATAAACCCCTTTTATCTGCCAACCCCTTCTCGGGTGCAAGTCGACCTAACCCTATCCCTTTCATTAACAAAATAAACCCCTTTTATCTGCCAACCCCTTCTCGGGTGCAAGTCGACCTAACCCTATCCCTTTCATTAACAAAATAAACCCCTTTTATCTGCCAACCCCTTCTCGGGTGCAAGTCGACCTAACCCTATCCCTTTCATTAACAAAATAAACCCCTTTTATCTGCCAACCCCTTCTCGGGTGCAAGTCGACCTAACCCTATCCCTTTCATTAACAAAATAAACCCCTTTTATCTGCCAACCCCTTTTATCGCCAACCCCTTCTCGGGTGCAAGTCGACCTAACCCTATCCCTTTCATTAACAAAATAAACCCCTTTTATCTGCCAACCCCTTCTCGGGTGCAAGTCGACCTAACCCTATCCCTTTCATTAACAAAATAAACCCCTTTTATCTGCCAACCCCTTCTCGGGTGCAAGTCGACCTAACCCTATCCCTTTCATTAACAAAATAAACCCCTTTTATCTGCCAACCCCTTCTCGGGTGCAAGTCGACCTAACCCTATCCCTTTCATTAACAAAATAAACCCCTTTTATCTGCCAACCCCTTCTCGGGTGCAAGTCGACCTAACCCTATCCCTTTCATTAACAAAATAAACCCCTTTTATCTGCCAACCCCTTCTCGGGTGCAAGTCGACCTAACCCTATCCCTTTCATTAACAAAATAAACCCCTTTTATCTGCCAACCCCTTCTCGGGTGCAAGTCGACCTAACCCTATCCCTTTCATTAACAAAATAAACCCCTTTTATCTGCCAACCCCTTCTCGGGTGCAAGTCGACCTAACCCTATCCCTTTCATTAACAAAATAAACCCCTTTTATCTGCCAACCCCTTCTCGGGTGCAAGTCGACCTAACCCTATCCCTTTCATTAACAAAATAAACCCCTTTTATCTGCCAACCCCTTCTCGGGTGCAAGTCGACCTAACCCTATCCCTTTCATTAACAAAATAAACCCCTTTTATCTGCCAACCCCTTCTCGGGTGCAAGTCGACCTAACCCTATCCCTTTCATTAACAAAATAAACCCCTTTTATCTGCCAACCCCTTCTCGGGTGCAAGTCGACCTAACCCTATCCCTTTCATTAACAAAATAAACCCCTTTTATCTGCCAACCCCTTCTCGGGTGCAAGTCGACCTAACCCTATCCCTTTCATTAACAAAATAAACCCCTTTTATCTGCCAACCCCTTCTCGGGTGCAAGTCGACCTAACCCTATCCCTTTCATTAACAAAATAAACCCCTTTTATCTGCCAACCCCTTCTCGGGTGCAAGTCGACCTAACCCTATCCCTTTCATTAACAAAATAAACCCCTTTTATCTGCCAACCCCTTCTCGGGTGCAAGTCGACCTAACCCTATCCCTTTCATTAACAAAATAAACCCCTTTTATCTGCCAACCCCTTCTCGGGTGCAAGTCGACCTAACCCTATCCCTTTCATTAACAAAATAAACCCCTTTTATCTGCCAACCCCTTCTCGGGTGCAAGTCGACCTAACCCTATCCCTTTCATTAACAAAATAAACCCCTTTTATCTGCCAACCCCTTCTCGGGTGCAAGTCGACCTAACCCTATCCCTTTCATTAACAAAATAAACCCCTTTTATCTGCCAACCCCTTCTCGGGTGCAAGTCGACCTAACCCTATCCCTTTCATTAACAAAATAAACCCCTTTTATCTGCCAACCCCTTCTCGGGTGCAAGTCGACCTAACCCTATCCCTTTCATTAACAAAATAAACCCCTTTTATCTGCCAACCCCTTCTCGGGTGCAAGTCGACCTAACCCTATCCCTTTCATTAACAAAATAAACCCCTTTTATCTGCCAACCCCTTCTCGGGTGCAAGTCGACCTAACCCTATCCCTTTCATTAACAAAATAAACCCCTTTTATCTGCCAACCCCTTCTCGGGTGCAAGTCGACCTAACCCTATCCCTTTCATTAACAAAATAAACCCCTTTTATCTGCCAACCCCTTCTCGGGTGCAAGTCGACCTAACCCTATCCCTTTCATTAACAAAATAAACCCCTTTTATCTGCCAACCCCTTCTCGGGTGCAAGTCGACCTAACCCTATCCCTTTCATTAACAAAATAAACCCCTTTTATCTGCCAACCCCTTCTCGGGTGCAAGTCGACCTAACCCTATCCCTTTCATTAACAAAATAAACCCCTTTTATCTGCCAACCCCTTCTCGGGTGCAAGTCGACCTAACCCTATCCCTTTCATTAACAAAATAAACCCCTTTTATCTGCCAACCCCTTCTCGGGTGCAAGTCGACCTAACCCTATCCCTTTCATTAACAAAATAAACCCCTTTTATCTGCCAACCCCTTCTCGGGTGCAAGTCGACCTAACCCTATCCCTTTCATTAACAAAATAAACCCCTTTTATCTGCCAACCCCTTCTCGGGTGCAAGTCGACCTAACCCTATCCCTTTCATTAACAAAATAAACCCCTTTTATCTGCCAACCCCTTCTCGGGTGCAAGTCGACCTAACCCTATCCCTTTCATTAACAAAATAAACCCCTTTTATCTGCCAACCCCTTCTCGGGTGCAAGTCGACCTAACCCTATCCCTTTCATTAACAAAATAAACCCCTTTTATCTGCCAACCCCTTCTCGGGTGCAAGTCGACCTAACCCTATCCCTTTCATTAACAAAATAAACCCCTTTTATCTGCCAACCCCTTCTCGGGTGCAAGTCGACCTAACCCTATCCCTTTCATTAACAAAATAAACCCCTTTTATCTGCCAACCCCTTCTCGGGTGCAAGTCGACCTAACCCTATCCCTTTCATTAACAAAATAAACCCCTTTTATCTGCCAACCCCTTCTCGGGTGCAAGTCGACCTAACCCTATCCCTTTCATTAACAAAATAAACCCCTTTTATCTGCCAACCCCTTCTCGGGTGCAAGTCGACCTAACCCTATCCCTTTCATTAACAAAATAAACCCCTTTTATCTGCCAACCCCTTCTCGGGTGCAAGTCGACCTAACCCTATCCCTTTCATTAACAAAATAAACCCCTTTTATCTGCCAACCCCTTCTCGGGTGCAAGTCGACCTAACCCTATCCCTTTCATTAACAAAATAAACCCCTTTTATCTGCCAACCCCTTCTCGGGTGCAAGTCGACCTAACCCTATCCCTTTCATTAACAAAATAAACCCCTTTTATCTGCCAACCCCTTCTCGGGTGCAAGTCGACCTAACCCTATCCCTTTCATTAACAAAATAAACCCCTTTTATCTGCCAACCCCTTCTCGGGTGCAAGTCGACCTAACCCTATCCCTTTCATTAACAAAATAAACCCCTTTTATCTGCCAACCCCTTCTCGGGTGCAAGTCGACCTAACCCTATCCCTTTCATTAACAAAATAAACCCCTTTTATCTGCCAACCCCTTCTCGGGTGCAAGTCGACCTAACCCTATCCCTTTCATTAACAAAATAAACCCCTTTTATCTGCCAACCCCTTCTCGGGTGCAAGTCGACCTAACCCTATCCCTTTCATTAACAAAATAAACCCCTTTTATCTGCCAACCCCTTCTCGGGTGCAAGTCGACCTAACCCTATCCCTTTCATTAACAAAATAAACCCCTTTTATCTGCCAACCCCTTCTCGGGTGCAAGTCGACCTAACCCTATCCCTTTCATTAACAAAATAAACCCCTTTTATCTGCCAACCCCTTCTCGGGTGCAAGTCGACCTAACCCTATCCCTTTCATTAACAAAATAAACCCCTTTTATCTGCCAACCCCTTCTCGGGTGCAAGTCGACCTAACCCTATCCCTTTCATTAACAAAATAAACCCCTTTTATCTGCCAACCCCTTCTCGGGTGCAAGTCGACCTAACCCTATCCCTTTCATTAACAAAATAAACCCCTTTTATCTGCCAACCCCTTCTCGGGTGCAAGTCGACCTAACCCTATCCCTTTCATTAACAAAATAAACCCCTTTTATCTGCCAACCCCTTCTCGGGTGCAAGTCGACCTAACCCTATCCCTTTCATTAACAAAATAAACCCCTTTTATCTGCCAACCCCTTCTCGGGTGCAAGTCGACCTAACCCTATCCCTTTCATTAACAAAATAAACCCCTTTTATCTGCCAACCCCTTCTCGGGTGCAAGTCGACCTAACCCTATCCCTTTCATTAACAAAATAAACCCCTTTTATCTGCCAACCCCTTCTCGGGTGCAAGTCGACCTAACCCTATCCCTTTCATTAACAAAATAAACCCCTTTTATCTGCCAACCCCTTCTCGGGTGCAAGTCGACCTAACCCTATCCCTTTCATTAACAAAATAAACCCCTTTTATCTGCCAACCCCTTCTCGGGTGCAAGTCGACCTAACCCTATCCCTTTCATTAACAAAATAAACCCCTTTTATCTGCCAACCCCTTCTCGGGTGCAAGTCGACCTAACCCTATCCCTTTCATTAACAAAATAAACCCCTTTTATCTGCCAACCCCTTCTCGGGTGCAAGTCGACCTAACCCTATCCCTTTCATTAACAAAATAAACCCCTTTTATCTGCCAACCCCTTCTCGGGTGCAAGTCGACCTAACCCTATCCCTTTCATTAACAAAATAAACCCCTTTTATCTGCCAACCCCTTCTCGGGTGCAAGTCGACCTAACCCTATCCCTTTCATTAACAAAATAAACCCCTTTTATCTGCCAACCCCTTCTCGGGTGCAAGTCGACCTAACCCTATCCCTTTCATTAACAAAATAAACCCCTTTTATCTGCCAACCCCTTCTCGGGTGCAAGTCGACCTAACCCTATCCCTTTCATTAACAAAATAAACCCCTTTTATCTGCCAACCCCTTCTCGGGTGCAAGTCGACCTAACCCTATCCCTTTCATTAACAAAATAAACCCCTTTTATCTGCCAACCCCTTCTCGGGTGCAAGTCGACCTAACCCTATCCCTTTCATTAACAAAATAAACCCCTTTTATCTGCCAACCCCTTCTCGGGTGCAAGTCGACCTAACCCTATCCCTTTCATTAACAAAATAAACCCCTTTTATCTGCCAACCCCTTCTCGGGTGCAAGTCGACCTAACCCTATCCCTTTCATTAACAAAATAAACCCCTTTTATCTGCCAACCCCTTCTCGGGTGCAAGTCGACCTAACCCTATCCCTTTCATTAACAAAATAAACCCCTTTTATCTGCCAACCCCTTCTCGGGTGCAAGTCGACCTAACCCTATCCCTTTCATTAACAAAATAAACCCCTTTTATCTGCCAACCCCTTCTCGGGTGCAAGTCGACCTAACCCTATCCCTTTCATTAACAAAATAAACCCCTTTTATCTGCCAACCCCTTCTCGGGTGCAAGTCGACCTAACCCTATCCCTTTCATTAACAAAATAAACCCCTTTTATCTGCCAAACCCCTTCTCGGGTGCAAGTCGACCTAACCCTATCCCTTTCATTAACAAAATAAACCCCTTTTATCTGCCAACCCCTTCTCGGGTGCAAGTCGACCTAACCCTATCCCTTTCATTAACAAAATAAACCCCTTTTATCTGCCAACCCCTTCTCGGGTGCAAGTCGACCTAACCCTATCCCTTTCATTAACAAAATAAACCCCTTTTATCTGCCAACCCCTTCTCGGGTGCAAGTCGACCTAACCCTATCCCTTTCATTAACAAAATAAACCCCTTTTATCTGCCAACCCCTTCTCGGGTGCAAGTCGACCTAACCCTATCCCTTTCATTAACAAAATAAACCCCTTTTATCTGCCAACCCCTTCTCGGGTGCAAGTCGACCTAACCCTATCCCTTTCATTAACAAAATAAACCCCTTTTATCTGCCAACCCCTTCTCGGGTGCAAGTCGACCTAACCCTATCCCTTTCATTAACAAAATAAACCCCTTTTATCTGCCAACCCCTTCTCGGGTGCAAGTCGACCTAACCCTATCCCTTTCATTAACAAAATAAACCCCTTTTATCTGCCAACCCCTTCTCGGGTGCAAGTCGACCTAACCCTATCCCTTTCATTAACAAAATAAACCCCTTTTATCTGCCAACCCCTTCTCGGGTGCAAGTCGACCTAACCCTATCCCTTTCATTAACAAAATAAACCCCTTTTATCGCCAACCCCTTCTCGGGTGCAAGTCGACCTAACCCTATCCCTTTCATTAACAAAATAAACCCCTTTTATCTGCCAACCCCTTCTCGGGTGCAAGTCGACCTAACCCTATCCCTTTCATTAACAAAATAAACCCCTTTTATCTGCCAACCCCTTCTCGGGTGCAAGTCGACCTAACCCTATCCCTTTCATTAACAAAATAAACCCCTTTTATCTGCCAACCCCTTCTCGGGTGCAAGTCGACCTAACCCTATCCCTTTCATTAACAAAATAAACCCCTTTTATCTGCCAACCCCTTCTCGGGTGCAAGTCGACCTAACCCTATCCCTTTCATTAACAAAATAAACCCCTTTTATCTGCCAACCCCTTCTCGGGTGCAAGTCGACCTAACCCTATCCCTTTCATTAACAAAATAAACCCCTTTTATCTGCCAACCCCTTCTCGGGTGCAAGTCGACCTAACCCTATCCCTTTCATTAACAAAATAAACCCCTTTTATCTGCCAACCCCTTCTCGGGTGCAAGTCGACCTAACCCTATCCCTTTCATTAACAAAATAAACCCCTTTTATCTGCCAACCCCTTCTCGGGTGCAAGTCGACCTAACCCTATCCCTTTCATTAACAAAATAAACCCCTTTTATCTGCCAACCCCTTCTCGGGTGCAAGTCGACCTAACCCTATCCCTTTCATTAACAAAATAAACCCCTTTTATCTGCCAACCCCTTCTCGGGTGCAAGTCGACCTAACCCTATCCCTTTCATTAACAAAATAAACCCCTTTTATCTGCCAACCCCTTCTCGGGTGCAAGTCGACCTAACCCTATCCCTTTCATTAACAAAATAAACCCCTTTTATCTGCCAACCCCTTCTCGGGTGCAAGTCGACCTAACCCTATCCCTTTCATTAACAAAATAAACCCCTTTTATCTGCCAACCCCTTCTCGGGTGCAAGTCGACCTAACCCTATCCCTTTCATTAACAAAATAAACCCCTTTTATCTGCCAACCCCTTCTCGGGTGCAAGTCGACCTAACCCTATCCCTTTCATTAACAAAATAAACCCCTTTTATCTGCCAACCCCTTCTCGGGTGCAAGTCGACCTAACCCTATCCCTTTCATTAACAAAATAAACCCCTTTTATCTGCCAACCCCTTCTCGGGTGCAAGTCGACCTAACCCTATCCCTTTCATTAACAAAATAAACCCCTTTTATCTGCCAACCCCTTCTCGGGTGCAAGTCGACCTAACCCTATCCCTTTCATTAACAAAATAAACCCCTTTTATCTGCCAACCCCTTCTCGGGTGCAAGTCGACCTAACCCTATCCCTTTCATTAACAAATAAACCCCTTTTATCTGCCAACCCCTTCTCGGGTGCAAGTCGACCTAACCCTATCCCTTTCATTAACAAAATAAAACCCCTTTTATCTGCCAACCCCTTCTCGGGTGCAAGTCGACCTAACCCTATCCCTTTCATTAACAAAATAAACCCCTTTTATCTGCCAACCCCTTCTCGGGTGCAAGTCGACCTAACCCTATCCCTTTCATTAACAAAATAAACCCCTTTTATCTGCCAACCCCTTCTCGGGTGCAAGTCGACCTAACCCTATCCCTTTCATTAACAAAATAAACCCCTTTTATCTGCCAACCCCTTCTCGGGTGCAAGTCGACCTAACCCTATCCCTTTCATTAACAAAATAAACCCCTTTTATCGCCAACCCTTCTCGGGTGCAAGTCGACCTAACCCTATCCCTTTCATTAACAAAATAAACCCCTTTTATCTGCCAACCCTTCTCGGGTGCAAGTCGACCTAACCCTATCCCTTTCATTAACAAAATAAACCCTTTTATCTGCCAACCCTTCTCGGGTGCAAGTCGACCTAACCCTATCCTTTCATTAACAAATAAACCCCTTTTATCTGCCAACCCTTCTCGGGTGCAAGTCGACCTAACCCTATCCCTTTCATTAACAAAATAAACCCCTTTTATCTGCCAACCCCTTCTCGGGTGCAAGTCGACCTAACCCTATCCCTTTCATTAACAAATAAACCCCTTTTATCTGCCAACCCCTTCTCGGGTGCAAGTCGACCTAACCCTATCCCTTTCATTAACAAAATAAACCCTTTTATCTGCCAACCCTTCTCGGTGCAAGTCGACTAACCCTATCCCTTTCATTAACAAAATAAACCCCTTTTATCGCCAACCCCTTCTCGGGTGCAAGTCGACCTAACCCTATCCCTTTCATTAACAAAATAAACCCCTTTTATCTGCCAACCCCTTCTCGGGTGCAAGTCGACCTAACCCTATCCCTTTCATTAACAAAATAAACCCCTTTATCGCCAACCCTTCTCGGGTGCAAGTCGACCTAACCCTATCCCTTTCATTAACAAAATAAACCCTTTTATCTGCCAACCCCTTCTCGGGTGCAAGTCGACCTAACCCTATCCCTTTCATTAACAAAATAAACCCCTTTTATCTGCCAACCCTTCTCGGGTGCAAGTCGACCTAACCTATCCCTTTCATTAACAAATAACCCTTTTATCGCCAACCCTTCTCGTGCAAGTCGACCTAACCCTATCCTTTCATTAACAAATAAACCCTTTTATCGCCAACCCCTTCTGGGTGCAAGTCGACCTAACCCTATCCCTTTCATTAACAAAATAAACCCCTTTTATCCCAACCTTCTCGGGTGCAAGTCGACCTAACCCTATCCCTTTCATTAACAAAATAAACCCTTTTATCCGCCAACCCACTTTCTCGGGTGCACAGTCGACCTAACCCTATCCCTTTCATTAACAAAATAAACCCCTTTTATCTGCCAACCCTTCTCGGGTGCAAGTCGACCTAACCCTATCCCTTTCATTAACAAAATAAACCCCTTTTATCGCCAACCCCTTCTCGGGTGCAAGTCGACCTAACCCTATCCCTTTCATTAACAAAATAAACCCCTTTTATCTGCCAACCTTCTCGGGTGCAAGTCGACTAACCTATCCCTTTCATTAACAAAATAAACCCTTTTTATCTGCCACCCCTTCTCGGGTGCAAGTCGACCTAACCCTATCCCTTCATTTAACAAAATAAACCCTTTTCTCTTCTCGGGTGCAAGTCGACCTAACCCTATCCCTTTCATTAACAAATAACCCATAACCCCTTTTATCGCCAACCCCTTCTCGGGGTGCAAGTCGACCTAACCCTATCCCTTTCATTAACAAATAACCCTTTTATCTGCCAACCCCCTCGGGTGCAGTCGACTAACCCTATCCCTTTCATTAACAAAAAACCTTATCTGCCAACCCCTTTCGGGTGGCAAGTTCGACCGACCTACCTTTCTATTCGGGTGCAAGTCGACCTAACCCTATCCCTTTCATTAACAAAATAAACCCTTTTATTGCCAACCCCTTCTCGGGTGCAAGTCGACCTAACCTATCCCTTTCATTAACAAAATAAACCCCTTTTTACTTTTATCTGCCAACCCTTCTCGGGTGCAAGTCGACCTAACCCTATCCCTTTCATTAACAAAATAAACCCTTTTATCTGCCAACCTTCTCGGTGCAAGTCGACCTAACCCTATCCCTTTTCATTAACAAA
>CAAHFI011883695.1:0-31307 GCA_900893395.1 Euglena gracilis | reverse complement strand
GCTTTTGTCCGTGTTCAACAAACACGCGTTTGCTCCCCCTCCGTTCAGCCTGGCCTCCGGCGACTGCAGTGGCCGCATTAACGTCTTGGCAGTCCGATGCTCAAGGTTTGCAAAGCGCGTTCTGATTGCTTACATGCGTCAATCTCTGTGAGTATTCTGTGTCTGTTTGTGTGTGTGGTGTGTGGGTGTGTGTGTTGTGTATGTGTGTGTGTGTTGGTTGGTTGGGGTGGGTGGTGAGGTCAGTGGTCGAATGAAGTTGTTGTCAAATGTTTCTTGTTCACGCTGGGCACGTTTACTAGTACTCTCCCGCGCGCAGACGCACAAGGTGAACACCGTGCCGCCACCAACAGGCTTCTAGGCTGCCCCTGCGTGCCCAGGGACCTCGTTCAGCGCCACGCAGCTGAACGGCCACCAGCAGTCGGTGGAGGACGTCCAGTGGAGCCCAACCCAGGACAACGTGTGCTGCCCCCGCCCCACCTCTCTGCCTGCTTGCCGGCCACCCACCCTCCATGGCGAAAGTTCTTTTCGAAGACATTCACCGCTGCCTGGCTGTCTTGTGAATACTGGCTCGTTGGTTGTTCCCGGAGATCGCTTTGCAAAATGGGGGTTTGCAATCCCCCAGTCAGCAGTGACGGTGCCTGGTGCACATTGGGGCGTGGGGGCTGATAGCAAAACCCCTGAAGGGACTTGGCCTAGTCAAATAAAAGAAACTGATTTCCTGAGCAGATTTTGGGTTTTTGGGGTCGCGCCAATCCCCCCTTTCCGAGTCATTGGATTGATTCTTTTGGATCTGGACCCTCCCAGATCCCAAAAGCATCCCCGGATGGACTCCTGCATGACCTGGCCTGGGGGAAGGTGCATCTGCATCTGCGGGGAGTCGGTTGTGTGCTGCGCCACAGGTGCTGGCATCCTGCTCCGTGGACTGCAGCGTGCGGCTGTGGGATGTCCGTGACGGGAAGAGCCCTGAGAAGCTGAAGTGGCAGGCGGACGTGGTGGACATCAACGTCATTTCTTGGAACGAGTCTGCTGCCACGCCATCCCACCCACCCACGCAACGCACAGACACAACACAGCACAAAACATCACACACAGATGCACAGAAAACCTTAAATTGGTTTCATCAGATATGCCAAGTGTTTGCTTAAACATCAGCAACAATAGTTTGTTCCAATGAAGGAATTAGATGGGATATTCTGGAGGAATCTGCATTTCACCACATTGTCAAAAACACCGCGGTGAACCAGAGGAATGAGGAATTTAATGGGTGGTGTTGATTGCGCTTGGCTGTCCCGATTTAATTTTTTCCCTGGGTTTTTCCTATGTTGTTCCCGCACATTAACTGCATTTTTTCGGGTGTTGTTCAAATTTGGATGTCAGGTTCAACCCCAAGGGTTCTTCAGTTCTGTCAGTGAAACCAGAGGGTAACCACGCTGATTTTACATCAACCAGGACGCCCGAGGGTGGGATACTGGGTTGCTTGCAGGCGTGGGGAAGGCCACCACCGGCACCCCTCTGAGGTAACCAACCTCTGCATCACAGACGGCGTGTTCCCCACACACCCACTATTCACTCCTGAACCGCCACGCCCGACGTTGTCCATTTGAAAGCCACTGCTGTGCTGGTTTGGCCAGAGGGGGGACAGGGTTTTATGCTTTATGGGGGACTAGGATTCAGAGGTGGTTGGTGACCCAGGTGGAGAGGAGTTGGCTGGGTCTGCCCCCCCCCCCGTGCTCCAAGGGGGATTGACAGGGGGGACATGCGTTTCGCATTCTTTCGCAATTTTTTCGCATTTTTGCGCATTTTTGCGGGTGTTTTCAAACTTCCAAAATGCGCATTTTTGCGATTTTTTTGAATTTTTTTCACATTATTTCGGCACATTTTTTTGTTCAAACACACGCGCGCGCACACACACACACTAACACACACATACCACAACATTTCTTCCAATCTGCTCCTGAACAACATATTCACCATAATCTAGTTTAGTATAAATTTGGATCTAGAAAACCTGATATATTAGTCTAATTTAGTCTGAGCTATTGCATTAAGCACGGAAATACATGTAGTTCGGCGTGGGAAACCACATCCCCCGCCCAGGACTCTTTGGCTTTTTTGACTTTTTATTTAACCATTTTGCAATTTTTCACAATTTTTTTGATACTTTGAATTTTTTGAAACTGAAAGCATTGACTCGGAAGTCTCCACACTCTTTCCAGACAAGAAAATTTGAGTAAATTCTCAGTAAAGTCTCAGAAAATTTCTTTTTTCTGAAAAGTTGAGCAAATTTGCATTATTTTCTTGAAGTTGAAACATGAGGACATCGTCACAAAATTGCATTTTAGCTATTGACTGATAGATTTATATCCATTTTTTTTTTGGTTCAAAAAGAGCGAAACCCCAGACATCTGTGAAATTTTGTCTTTTTTCTTGTTATTTTTATCGTGGATCGGTGTTATAGGACCAGGGGGTGGAAAATATGCACCGTGCAGTTTTTGCAGTTTTTTGCAGTTTTCACGTTTTGGGGTTTTGCAGTTTTTGCAGTTTTTTGCAGTTTTTTTGCAGATTTTTTTCTGAAAAAAACTGCACACGTGCAGTTTTTTTGCAGTTTTTTTTGATCCAGTTTGAGGAAACCTAAGATGTTTTTTTTTGGTGCTTGTTATTTTGGTGACAAGTCCACAATTACTCCCCAACCAAAATTGCTTCCTCTCCAACCTTGCATGTAGGAGGTTTGAACAATGTTGAAGGTTGTGAGGGCAGTCGTCAAAGGAGTGCGCAAAAGTGATTTACAACAGGCAACCGACGTCTTCGTTCCACCCCAATACCTGATTTGCATGCTTTCTGGAAAGATATAATCAAGCAAGCCAAAAGCATTCCCAAACATGCATATTTTTTTGCGCATGTGCCTTGCTTTGGCCCCTCTGATGCAGTTGTCATCTGCATTCAGTCGGCTGAGGATGATTTTGGCAGATCGTCGGCCACGTTTGAGTTCTGACGTCGTTGAGCAGCTGTTGATCTTTGCCTTTGATTCCACCCCATGGGATGAATACAATTTCGATTCTGTGTTGGAGGCCCAACAGTTCAGTGCTCGGCGTGTACGCTTCAGGCTCAAGCGAGCCGACAAAGGCACAAAGCGACGTCCCAAGGGTATCTCTAAAGGAAAAGGCAGACCCAACGTCGATGAAGGTTCTATTCCAATGCTCATCCCATGTCACACCACTCAATGGACCGAAAGTTCCGAATTGAACACCTGTTTCGCATTGGATAAGTTCAATTCCTCTGCTGCTGGCGCGAAGGCAAAGCATCATGACGCTGAAGATGTGTTGCGAAGTGGGTGAAAGCTCGTCGCTCCGGATCTTATTGTGACCAAAAGTATAGTGTTTGCGAAGATGACCATTTTGTCCCCGGATTGGAAAGTCCTGAACATCAAAAGGCGAATTGGTGGGTCGCATTCCGCATTCCGCGAGTTTTCAACCACACCGGATTGCGTCGTACAAGTGCGTTCATTTTCCATTTTCGGTGATTTTTTTGCTTTTTTCCTAGGCGAATGATCTTTGGCAAGCATGTGAGGCGGCCAAGGGTTTTTTGTGTATGGGTATATGTGCATTTTTTCCATATTTAGAAAGGAAACTGCTTGTCATCTTTGTGGGCATGGTCGGTACAAGTTTTGGCGCAGGAAAAGTGGTGTGGCCCGGCATCCAAACACATGACTTGCATTTCAATGCATGAAAAACCATGTGCAGTGTTCCTTGTTTGATTGCTTCCATTTTTGTCGTCATAAGCTCCAAAGCTGCGCAAAAAAAAGTTAGGTGAATTGGGGTGTGCTCATGCGGTCGCAATTTACGTTGTTTTGCATATGCACATCATTTTAGCTTGTTTATTGCTAATTTTTGTTGAAGTGCAAGTTTTTTGCAGTTTTTTGCAGTTTTTTTGCAGTTTTTTGCAGTGCAGTTTTTGACCAGCCCGTGTGCAGTTTCTCCACCCCCCTGTCTACTGGCAGGGCCAGCTTGTGAAATTTTTTTCTCAGTGACCGGCACGAAGCACCGGGATTCTATTTGACCCCAAAACCTGCTAGAATTCCCATTTTGCAATTTTTTGGATTTTGACACAATCACCAAAACACATCAATAATCTCGTTTCACCTCATCGCATAATGGCAGAGGAAAAATATTTTTCTCATTTGGGAGGAACCACAGGACCCCCGAAAATGACCCCACCTTGAAAATCCATAACCTCCAAAATACTGGAAATATCAACAAATTTAATGTTTTTTGATCCACTTGCAAAATTTTGTCTGGGTAAGCAGAAGCCTGCCCGTGAATTCCGATGGCAAGTCCATCAACTCTGGGGTTCAGGGCTTTGGCCTTGACCAGTACCGCAGAAGGGAGGAAGCATGGCGCCACTACCAGAAGAATGACTACGAAGGGCCAAGAAGGAGTTCAGGGAGGCAGGCTACGGAGCGCAGGGCGGTCCATGAGACGGGAGATACTTTTTTTTGTTTCTTTGGGACACGTCCCCCCCCTTTTGGGCCAAAAGGGCCGGCCAATGGCCAGACTGGGGCTTGAACAGGGTCGAAAATCAAAGGAGTCGAGAAACGCATTTTTTGACGTTTCGGGTGCATTGGTGATGGTCCAGGTATGCAAGGCATCAATCCCCCCCCCCGATGTCGATCCGTTCTTGCCGAGAAAATGCCAAATTGTTTTGCCCATTTTCTTGTGGATTTTCCATTGAATGTGCTGGAACAACGGAGTTTTTTATTATTTATTTTGTTGTTGTTTTATTTATTTTTGTATAATAAATAATTTTTTATTTGTGTTTTTTTTTTTTAATTTCCTGAAGGACCGCCCTGACGGTGCGGCGAGCGGCGACGTCTTGGATGCGGTGCTGAGATATTTCCAGCAAAAGAATATTGAGTTCCTTCGGGCGCCGTACCTCGCTTGGGCACAGTGTGCTTGGTTTTGCGGACAGAGAAGATCGCGTGGCCTCTGCTGTGTGGGGGAGCGAGGAAATCCTACTCTTCATTGGAATGGGTTCAATTTGACAAGCTCATCCTGCAGCTGGATTTCAATTCCGGTACCACCTGTCCCTCTTACACCTCTAACCTGACCTCTTACCCCTCTTGCACCCCCCCCCCTCACGATAGTCCAGGGAAGGAGAGGGTTACTTTCCCCCCCATGTCCTTGACGCGGGTCCATGACACCCCCCCCCTGTACCCTGTACCCAAAATGCCATTTCTTTCCCTGGGACAGGTTCCCCTTCGGCTTAAGAAAACCCTCCCCCCCACCCTTTTTTCAAGCCACCCATTTGGGGGGGGGGGCTGAATGGTAACGGATGGCAAAAATGAGCAAAAATGGGCAAAAATGGGTCGATGGGCTGGTCACCTCAAATTCAAAACTTGATTTGATGATTGTGCAAAAAATTCTTTGCCCGACTGGGAGATTTTTGGGGAATTATTTTCAGTTTCGATTTTTGGAACCTGGTTCAACAGTGGGTACCAACACGCGGGGGACCCCAAAAGGGGGAGGGGTCAACCAACAGCCTTTTTTTCAGCTCAGCGGCGTCCTGGCCACCACAGAGGGTTATCTGGCCTGCTCAAAGAAAATCTGTCAAAATATCCAATTGGACAAAATTGAGGTGAACTCAGGCTTTGGGTTCAGAGCAGTTTGAACGAAACGGGTGAAAGACTTCATCCTCATTCCTCTTGGGACACAATCTGGCACCTAAAAAGTTCCAAATTGCATCATTTTTAACCTAATGCACACCCCCCTGCCTGCCTGGGCGGCACTCCAAGCACTCCAAATCCGAACCCCCCCCCCCCCCGGGAAAGGGCAGGGCATTTGGCCACCCCCCCCCCAAATAGGACCCGCCCAAAAAATAACCCCCCCCCTGGCAGATCGAGCAAAAACCCCAAAAATAAGACCCCCGCAAAAGACCCCCCTGATGGCGCGAAGCGCTGGAGATGGTTGAAAATTTTCTCTGAAAAGTTACCAGTACCCCAAATTTCCATTCAAACAATGATTAAATTTCAAAAAAATTTCAGATTTTCGAGGTGCAAAAAACATGCTAAATGTCAACTTACACCAATTCACACAATACACACCAAAAATAAGACCCCCCTGGAGGTTTCCAGCAACGGACCCAAAAATAAGACCCGGGTCTTATTTTTGGGGGGGTTTTAACAGGAACTGCGGCGCTGGAAGGCTCAAAAAAGGCCTATTTTCATGGAAATTGGTCTATTTTCTGAGGAAAGTTCCTGGGCACAGGTCGAAATCCGACCGGGGGGGGTGGCACTCCGGACCCCCCCCCCCGGGGGTTGGTAAAAACAGCCTGCACCGGACGGTGTCACTCATCACAGGATGGGGTGGTGCGCCCCCCCCCTAGGGGGGGGGGTGTGTCCGACCTCCCTGCCCTTTTGTATCGAACCCTGCCCCCGGGGCCCTTAAGAAAACTTTGGTGGCTTGGGAGTCCGAGGCTCAAGCTAGGCTGCTGGTTTGAAATAAGGCTGCCGGCTGCCTGGACCCCCCAAAACAGCCTCCAGTTTCAGCGCAGACATTCATTTAGATTCATTTAGTGTGGTACACCAAGGTTGTCATTTTGTGGTTCACTGTGGACACCACAAAAATTTTGTGGTTCACCTGTGGACACCAAAAATTTTTTTGTGGTTCACTTGTGGACACCAAAAATTTTTTTGTGGTTCACCTGTGGACACCAAAGTAATATTTGTGGTTCACATGTGGACACCAAAAAATTTCCCACTGCCTGCTGACATTTGCATCATTTTCTTTTCATCAACAGCAATGAAGCAATCTTCTTTGAACATATTTGACTCAGGCGGCGTAAGTTGGCCAAAATTCTGGTGTTCTAAAACAGAAGAGGAAGCGGAAAACCACTTCCAAAAAAGGGTCATATTTTTCGATTTTTTTTGAAAAGGTTTCTGATTTTGGCCAATCTGGTGGACATTTGGCTCACAGTGAAGGAGACCTATACAGTCAAAAACAGACCTAAAAGGCCAATTTATTTTCGAATTCTGTAAAATCAACAAAACCAATCAAAAAATATATGAACAGGAGGAACCGACAAAAACAAGCGTTGTTTCTACTGCCGTAGGCCCCGAAGGAACGAAGCAGAAAAATTAAAAAATGGAAGCGGTAAATATTGCATTCCGCTTCAAAAGCAGGAGATGTGCAACAAAACTGAACACAATGAATCATACAGAATGTAATGTAAAAAGTGCATAATGTTTGCACACCAAAAAGGAAGCGGAAAACCGCTTTGAAAGAATCCGTAAAAGAAATAGTATGAATTGAAATGATCAACAATGATCACCAAACGATATTCCAATCCAATAACAACGAAGAACGTTAACATTTATGAAATTTTGAAGATAACAGAAACTGAACAAACTGAACAGAAATTGAATGGCATTATCCAAAGTGCATAATGCAAATACGTCAAACCACGTGGAGACAATTGCACGATCTACAAAGGTAGAACAGGCGAAACAATGCAGACCTTCTGTTCACTTCCCCGTGCTTCACCTGGAAGGACATTTCGACATGACATTGGCGTAAAACCTGCAAAAAAAACAGTCAAATATGAAGCGGTTGTCCGCTTCCTCAGGCTGACATAATACTTTTTAATTATCTCATTGCCAAACTGCAAAAACCAGAATGAGGCTGACATTTACCCTTCTGAATGAAAAACTATACTGAATGTGGTCTTTCATTGAATGGTCAAGTTGAAGATCTGACACCACAGCAATGAAGTGGCTTTCCGGTCCTACCTCAAAACAAAGCACATTGCCGATTTTTCAGGCACTTTTTCAGGCATTGAGGCACTCAACTGACATCCCACAATGCCCCAGAACGCTCCCAATGTCCGCAGCCATGCCAAAGCCCCACGATAATGTCGCGTGTTTCTGCTTCCATGAAGCAGAATTCCGCTTCATCGACGCCAGTATTTAACTTTTTGATGGTATCCTTGTTGGGTAAGTTGTCTATACAGCAGGTCTGCTTGAGAACTTCGATAGCAATCTGTCCAATTTCAACTGCCACGCTTCGTGGATTGAGCCGGGGCCAAGGCTCACAATGTGGTTGAGGTGTCTAAAGATCAATCCGCCTTTAGGTGTAATTTTTTTTTTCGATCCTCAATCAATTTTTGTGGACCACAAAATTTTTTTGTGGACACCACAAAAATTTTTGTGGTTCACCTGTGGACACCAAAAATTTTTTTGTGGTTCACCTGTGGACACCAAAAAAAAATTTGTGGTTCACCTGTGGACACCAGAAAAAAATTTGTGGTTCACACGTCTTTTGTGAACCACACTAAATGAATGTCTGGGCAGGCACCCTATAGCACCCACCCACCCCGGTCCGTAAGCCAAAGCCTGAGCTGACCCACCCCCCTCCAGGGTCTCACAGAAATCCCCAGAATTCTCTGACAAACGTGCGTCATCCAACGTTCAGCCGAACCTGAATGAACAACATGACATTGCGCCTTTCGGCCGATGGGGATGCTGCAGGGGGCATTCAAGGCCCAGTACGACGTGCTGCGTGCGGCCGGCCACTCCCCGTCTGAGGCATACAACGAGACCATTGAGGAGGCCCTTTGCTCTTTGTGCCCAGGGTGGCGCTTCCGGTTTGGAAAGATCCCCCATCCAACATCCACCTACCAACCCCGGGGCTGGATGGGGTCTGGCTTAGGAAATTCCTTTGACCACCCAACACCCACTCCCTGGACCCACTTTTGAAGTTGAAGTTGGCTTTGGTTTCTTCGGCCGAAAATAGTTCTTTTTTTGGTCAAAAACGGCATATTTTCAGAACCAAGATGTTTTCAAAATCAAATAAAAGTACATCAAATTATGGTTGCATGATGAAAGATCCCAGGGAAGGTGAAAATCCTTTTTCCCGGGGAGCCAACTGGGTCCAGTCGGCTGCACGTGAATCCCCGCAACCCCATGGGTGGTGGTTGGAGGGGGTCGACCATGGTAGGGGGGGGTCTGACCGCACAACTGAGCCGGAAGCGAAGGGTAGAACCGGCCATAAACAGACAAGAAGCTTTATTTCAAGGGGGGTCCGACCCCCTCACCAAGCCTTCCCGCATTTCCGCGGGCACCGTTCTTTTAGGTCAAAGATTTCAAAGTTTTATTTGAGTGGTGGGGGGTGGTCCGACCCACCAGGCTTTCCCACACAGCCCTGGTCGGCTGGACCCCCCCCACCTTTTTTCCAGCTGGCCGCAGGACCCAAAAACCCCTTCAGACACACGTTGGCTTTTGTCTCCACCCCCTTCGAGGGGTTCGTGCTGGAAATTTGTGGGAAAATTTTGATGGCAAAGGAATTCCCAGATTCCAACCTCTCTCTAACACTGTGACAGCCGTTCGTGCCGGATGGGTTGCGCCAGCCTTCCCCACCCCCTGGTGGCCGAGAAGGGAATGGATTGGATGTACGCCAACTGCTCCACCACAGCCCAGCGAGGGGCCCTGGATTGGGCCCCAAAGTTCGAGGCAGCCCTTGTCCAGAGCTCAACCTCACCCAGGTTTTTTTGTTGGCTCTTGTTGAACACCCCAAATCAGCCAGAACTCGATGCCCAGCGAAGCCAGAGTGGGGGGACAGAGATTCGTTTCCACCGCCCAAATCCACCCACCCATTTTTTCCTCAAGAACCCAACACAACCCCCGGGGCAGGCTTCTTTCCAAGTCAGAAGACCCCCCGGACCCGGAGACAGAAGACCCGGGTGGGGGTTGGGTTGGGTCTGGGGGCCGGATCCCCCCCCCAGAGAGTCCGAAGCGGCGAAAAGATTTTTTCCGGGTGATTGGGTTTTTCAGAGTGACTGGCGGTTTTTTGGCCGGACCTCGGGTGGGTCTTCTTGAGGTTGGTGTATGTCCACGCAGCGCTGGAATGATACCAGAGTTGCTCACCCAGCCATGACTGCCGGTGACTGACTGGTTTTCCGAAAAAAAGAAAAAAAAGGTGCGTACTGGTTTTGGAAGAGTGGAAGTGACCCCCCCCCCAGTGGCGGGGGGGTGTGCCACCCACCACCCAAACCCACCCAATTTTTTTGTCTTAGCGCAGTCACCAGAGCCCCAACCCACCCACCCACTCTTGAAAACCCCGGAGGGAGGGGGGGGAGGGAACCCCGTCACACTGAAACGTTGTTGGCTCATAGCCCAGGGGAGGGCCACGCAGGCCAATCCATGGTGGGGGAAAAGATGTGGGCCCTGGCCCCAAGCCTGTCATTCAGGACTGCTACAACGAGGTGCTTGCGGGCAGAGAAGCGGCGCGTTCCACGCAGGCTGCTTGAATGAGACTGATGAAGGCTTTCAGAGCCAAAAAGGAGAAAGAACAATTGCTTTTTCTATTGCCACTTTTTGTTTTTGGGGGGTTTTGGGGGTGGGCTGCAGACCAGGGGTTTTTTTAAGACCGGGCCCTCCCCCAGCTCCGTTGATATAAAGTTGTATCCAGCCGGCGAAGCTGGGCTGGACCAAAAAATTTTCGGCACAAAGCATTGAAAATTTTGATGGAAAATTAGCAGAGATAAATCAGAAATTTTGCTCGGTGTGTTTTTGAATTACAATTTGGTTTGTTGTATTTTGAGAATTTCTGGTTTCCCCCCCATATGTGATGTTTGGGAGCTGGGCGATGGAGATACCTGCGAAAGTGGGTAAAGAAAATTCTGAATTTTCTCACTGACCACCCTTCACCTGGTGCTGAAAGACCTTGAGGGTTAGGAGAGGCTGAAGATGGTAATAAGGTGGAGCCCCACATTAATAAGCATCCGGGTTGGGCCGACCTGTCCTGGCAGAGTTTTTCTAAAGCCAGCCAACACCGACCCATGTACACACCTGGGGGGGTGACTGGTTTTTATCAGAGTGGCTGACTGGTTTTTGGTGGGGGGACTGTGGGGGGGGCTGCGGCTCCACTTACGCCATCACTCAATATTCAGGGGAGATTTGTTTGGGTTGAATCCAGCCAAGACCAAAGACCCCCCCCCAAGTTGAGAAAACCCCAATGCAAAGACCGCGCTTCTCATTTCCCTCACAGCCAGAGGCCAAGGCGCCTGGGCCCATTTCCAAGAACTCGGAGCCCGACTACCGCGAGAAGCTCGAGGCGGAGTTGGCGGAGATCGCCGACCAGGAGATGTGGGTCGCCGGCCGGCTGCTGCGCCCCTGCGGCCAGAGGGCCAGGCTTTTGTGCAAAAGGCGCCCCCTTTTGGGTCTGGGGGTGTTGGCTTTTGAGGGGTTCCCTGTTTTTGTGTAGAAGGCATCATTCCTGCTGCACATTGAACAGGGGGGGGGAAATGCGTTTCGCATTTTTCGCATTTTTGCGCATTTTTGCGCATTTTTGTCAATTTTTCAAAAATGCGCATTTTTGCGCATTTTTTTGCAATTTCCCCCCCATTTTTGCACATTGTCCATTTTTTTGCGCATTTTTTTGCCCAATTTTGCACATTTCAATTTTTGCACCTTTTTTGCGCATTTTTTTGCCCAATTTTGCACATTTTCAATTTTTGCGCCTTTTTTGCGCATTTTTTTGCCCAATTTTGAACATTTTCAATTTGCGCCTTTTTTTGCGCCTTTTTTGCCCAAATTTGCACATTTTGCCATTTTTGCACATTTTCCACCCAAATCACATGCTCACCGAATTTTGCCCACGTTCAACTAACCCATTTCTGTAACCAACGAACCCATTTTCGCACTTTTTTGGCCAAAATGCCTTCATTTCAGCTCTTCTTGGTGATTTTTGGTTTAATTTGGGTTTACTGTTGGAAATTTGTCTAAGTCCTTTTTCCCTTAGGAATGCCACAAACTCAGCGCATTTTTTGCACATTTTTTTGCGCATTTTTTCCGAGGGCCGTCCAGCGCATTTCCCCCCCCCCTGCATTGAAGTTTGAAAAGTGTCATCAAAAAATGATCTGTTTTTTTCAAAACCAAATGATGCCTCGTCGCATTCCGTGAAAAGTGCACGATCCTTTAAAAAAATTGAAAAGGTTCATTTTGGACAGAGTTGTGCTCTATTGCTGTTTGATGTCTTTTTTCATCTCCGACCCAGAAAAAGCACGTTTGGCACATCTTTCAGGTATTATTTTTTTAAGGTTCGTGACCCGGGGGGAGGAGGTGAGCCCGGGGAGGGAAGTTGGGCGGTCTGAATGAGGTCGAGGGTGCCCACCAGAGGCGGGGTTTTGTTTGGTTTTCCGTGGGAGCGCTGAAAATTTTTTGACCCCAAAATTGACCCCCCCCCCCCAGAAGTGGGTCCCCAAGCCTCCCAGGTCCTAAAAGACCGCTGACATCTTTGTTTGACACCTTGTTACAACAATGGAGGAAAACGGCAATGATCAGACCTGGGTGGAAAGAAGCCTGCAAAGAACTCCAAGAAGTAAGCCACGCACCTCGGCAAGCTTTCATTTCGGAAAATGCAGCACCTCCACGCGCGGTTCGATATGAGGATGAGGTGGGAGGGGTGGAACGTATCACCTTTGGCAATGAAGGGCGATTCAGGACTGTTGGAGGCCCAGGGTGGGGTTCCGATGCAGGGGTGGAAAATGGAAGCTGAGTTACGACCAATTCGTCTGGTGCGGGCTGTGCAAAGAATTTCTCCGAATTGAGCTTGTTGCTGTGAACAGCAATTGCTTGACCATTCACATTCCTGTTCTTCGTTGTGTGTTCCAATTGGCAGGCTGAATTTCAAGGTGTCTCAATTTGAGGTTTGGGCCTTTTTTTGATTTTGGGCGGAACAAATTGCATATTTTCGGAATTGGGATGTCCGCAAATCCAAAATATCCCCTGGAGTATTGTTTGTTTTGAATATTCTCGCTGGTTTGAATAGCAGAAAGGTGTGCATCCAGGTTGGCCTGACCTGTCCTGGCGGTGTTTTTGTCAAGCCAGCCAACGCCCACCCACACCTGCCTAATAAACACCCCTGCCCAATGAACAGGGGGTGTTTGGACCGTCTGGATTGTCACCAGGGGTTTATTTAGTCGTGGACCCCCGGGGGGGGGAGGGTGGGTGGACTGAGCCCTTATCCCTTCATGGGCAAGAGCGAAGCTTACCCCCGGGGAAACCGCCCCCCCCTCGGGGCCACCTCGGGAACCGACGAATTATCACCATGATAGCGGCGGGCCCGTCCCCGAAATTTTTTTTCCAGTCGCGAGCGACTGGATTCCTAGTTTTCCGAATCACCAGGGGCTGATCCCCAACTGCCCGCCAGGCCCGCGTTATTCACACGGGAAGGGGTCCGACACCTCAAAGGTCTTTGCCCTTCGCCCTCGGTGTCCCTTCCACCCGTGTCGGTATGCCTCGAGGGAGTGCGAAAAACTGGGTCGGATTGGCACGACCCCTTTTTAAGCCCCCCCCCTTTGGACTCTTCCATGTCGGCCAAAAATGTTAATCTTCAAAATGAAGCCAACCCAAAGGACATGTCCGAGCCCTGATTTGAAGCCCTGATGGGGCGCCCCATCTGCTGGTATCCCCGCAACTCCCCGCCTGGCCCGAGATATGCCCGTTTTCGGCCAACGGGCCATTCTGTACACTTCCTCCACTGTCCGACTTAGCCGTTTTAGGCCAAAATTCGGCCAATCAATATTTGAAAAATTTCTCCAAAATGAAGCCAAACCAAAGGAAATGTCCGGAGGCCTACTTTTTTCTAAGCCCTAAGACAAAGGAACGTTCGGTGCCTCCGTTTCCCCTAGGATGCATAGGATGGATTTGCCTATCCGGCTTCAAATCCCTTTTACTGAGACCAACCACAAATTTCTAAGTCCTCCTCCTAACCCAGATCCCTTTTTCCATGCAACCCAACAAACCGTGTTTTGTCCTAAGGCGGAGGGACCTTCGGTACCTCCGTTTCCCCTAGGTTGCGTAGGATCGATCAACCTATCCGGCCTCGCATCCCTGTTGCCTGTTCCCAACCACCCATTTCTCTAAGTCCTCCTCCCCAACCCAGATCCATTTTTCTTGCAAACCAACACACCGCCATGAGGAGTTGTCGCTCCTCCCGCCGGCGTTTCTTCCCCATTTCCTTTGCCCTCTTGCGCATTTCCTTTTTCAATTGGAATTCCATTCCCTAAAATAAAAGAAACGATTGCACAAAAGGTGGAAGACATTGAGGGAAAGTACTTGGGTTTGGTTCACGGAACGTGGGCTGATGCGACGTGCACTTATGCTTGTCTACACCAAAAAACTTGACAATGCCAATGGTAATGCCAAATAGCCAAAAAAACAGATAATCCACGATAACGTGATCCACAAATTCAATTGGTACGATCAACAGATTCCAATGGCGTGACCAAAAGACCCACCTGAGATTAGAAAGGGGGGAGTAGGCACAACCTTTCCCACCGCGCTGATTGCGCGCTTTTCAGGGTCATCTTCCCCCACACCCATCCCAGGTATGCGCGCCCGGCCCCCAGCCGGGCGCTCACCACCACGCTCCCCAAGGCATGGTATATTCCACCCCCAGGTCCACAACCCTTTGCGCACACACTTCTCCAATCCAAAATTTGGAGTTGCGTGGCCTTGCGCCCCTTCCCACACCATTGCCGCTTCTAGCGTGTCAAAATTGTCCCTTGCCTCAAAAAATGGCACATGGGCTCAAGCGGCGCCTTGGGCGTCTAAGGGAAGCATTGGGTAAAGGACCAAACTGATGCCGGGGGGGGGCGTCCGTCTTGCGCTCCCCCTAGAAAAAACCAAAAAATACGCTTTGCCGGCCATTCAAAATATGACCACCGCCCTTCACATTGAGAGGGGGGGGCTTGGTCGACTCCGCGCACGTCAAACCGCGGGCTTAGCCTTCTCCCCCACCAAAACTCCACTCCTTTCCCTCATAAGTGGTCGGGGGATTCACACCCGGGTTATTTCCCTTTACGACCGCTCGGCACGGCCGGCGTCCCAAAGGGCAAAAATACACCTCCGGTCCCAACACCCCCCTACTCAAGAGATTTGCCCGCAAATCTCCGATTGCCGGTCCCTTTCCTCAAAAAAGGGAGACCGGAGGGTGTCCAACCGAAAAGGTTTCCTAAACAAAATCTCCCGCGGAAAAAGGAGAAGAGAGGAAAAAAAGGGGGGGCGAAGGGCTCAAAGTGGTCGGCGACCCACAAAATTCCCCTCACCTCCCGAGACGTCCCTCTCCACCCACTCAAATCTTGAGGCATTCTCACCAACCCAAGCACTCAATGGGCGTCCTCAGGGAAGTAATAAAAAAAAACCATCACGGCTTCCGGAGTCGGTAAAAAAAACCCACACGGTCGAACTAGGGCGCATGCGAGCGCCCCCGACCCTCGGTCTCCTTCTCCCCATTCGAAGAACATGGGAAGAGGTGAGGGACCCGTGCGCATTCACTCCATCGATCCCTTCCCAAGGGAATCCGACCCGGAGTGAAAAAAGAGAAGGGGGGGTGAACCATGGGTCGTCCATCACGCCCATGCCCTTTCCCCCTCCCGATCACCCTTGGATCCTTCAAAGGGCTTCCACAATCGGTTACTCCCCTTCGAAAAAAATTCAAAAAAAATCGGTAAAAAGAGAAAAAAGGGGGGGGGCGGTGTGAACCATGGGTGCCCCTCCTTCACGCCCCACGTCACCACCCCCTTCCGACCACCTTTGGATCCATCAAGCGGTCGGCCTCCCAAAAATTCAGCGGAAGGACCTGGCGGGGGGGTTCATAGGGTCCCCTTGTTCATCACCCCCCTTGCCTCAAAAATTCGCAAAAATCAGGCAAAATGGCAGGGGGGGGTTCACAGGGTCCCACTCGCCGTTTCCTCCCTTGCCAAGGAAAATTCTGAAATTGACGAAAAATGCATGGGGGGGGGCGTGTCGTGGGTTCCATCATCAAAATTACCCACGCTTCGATCCCCTTCAAGACCCCACCCTTACCCATTCAAAAAATGGGTATACTTCCGACATTCCAAAAAATTCTTTGGTCCAAAAAATGAAGAAAAAAGAAAACGGGGGGGGGGCATGGAATTCCCTGGGACGTTCGGCCCACCTAACCCCATGCTTCCCTCGCCCACGCCACAACGGGCGGGCGCACCCGTCCCGGGCGTCACCCGCTTGGGAACGCCGCGTACCGCTCGAGGACGTCCTCGGCGGCGATGCGACGCCTCGACCTGTGACGCAAAAAAGAAGAAAAGAGGGGGGGGCACGGAATTCCCTGGGGTGTTCCGCTAACCCCACACCACGCTCCACCCACCCTTCACACGCCACAGCCATGACTTAGGGAGAGTTCAAGAACCCCTCCCTTTGCCCAGCCAAATCCGAACGGGCGTAGGTGAGTGGAAAGGACTCCCCAAGGCTTAAGTCCCACTTACACACCTTGAGTTGATCCGCATGGACATCCAAATGTTGCCCCGCCGAAATTTTGAGTCGGTAGCTCGAGGCTCCAACCCGCCCCACAACTTCAAATGGACCTTGCCACCATCGCTCCATTTTGTTTCCCCCAACCGATCTTGGTTTGAGCAACCACACCCATGATCCAAGCTCGTATGGGGGGGAAGCCTTTCGACCCCGATTGATTCGGGCTTGGACCCTCGCATGTTCCTCATTCAAGAGTTTGGAAATTTTCTCCTCCAAAGTTTTCATGCGAGTCAAAAAATCATGGGCTTCGGGACAATCTTGAATGGGGGTGTAGGGCAATCCCGCCAAACTTCGATCCCTCCCAAAAACCAATTGGTAGGGGGTGTACCCCGTTGGATCGGCCAAATCGTGTTGAAGCCGCAAGGCCCGGGGTAGGGCTTCGACCCAATTCACCCTTTCCTCCATGTGTAGTTTCCTTAGGATTCCTTGGAGGATCCTTCCACACACCTCAGCCCGCCCATTTGCTTGGGGGCGGTGTGCTTGGGAATATGCCCTCCTTATTCCCAATCGACTACACATGGTCACCCAAAATTGAGACACAAATTGGGGACCCCTATCGCTGGTGATCACACTCGGAATGCCCATTTCTCCCCAACTCCCATCAATGAAGAGATGAGCCACCCGTTCCCCGGTGAGCCCTTTCTCAACACTTGGCCGAGCCACCATCCAACCGGTCAAACGGTCCACACACAAAACATAACAATTGAATGTGTGTCCCAACCACGTGACTTCCGGCATGGAGAAAACATCCATACACACGTGGGACCAAAAATGCTCGGGAATGGGAGTGAATTCAATGGGTCTTTTCATGGACCAATTCGGGGGTTCACACGCTTGACACACCAAACATTCTGTTTTCACCTTCTCCACCACCTTTTTCCAATTGGTGGTGGTCGGTAGAAAATATCGGCGCTCCATTTCGGTGACCAACCGATCCACGCCCAAATGCCCCATGGCAATGTGGTGCTCTCGTGTGACAACTTCCACCCGATTTTCCGGCACACACAACCTGTCCCCCTTGTACATTTTTCCATCAAAAATCCGAATGCCATTTGGCCACTCCTCCCCTTTGGACTTGGTTTTTTTCCAATCACTCGCCCAAAATTCGGATTGATCATACAAGCTTGACCAATCTTCATCCATCACATGTGGACGAAATTTCGACCTCCCCCCCTCGGATCCACGGTGGTGGTGGGCTTCCGACCCGTGTCGCCGAGGGGTCTCCCCTTCCCCAACGAAGAGGGGGGGCTCGAAAAGAGAATTTTCTGGGCTCTCCAAGGGGGGTTCCCATAATTCCGGGTCGAACCCCAACCCTTTCATCCGATGAGGATTCTCCATCACCAAGACACTCCATGGCCGAAGAACTTTCCCCTCCCACATCCTCTTCCAAGGCATCCCCTTCTCGAGAGGGAGGGGGGGATTAGGAGAGTGAGGGGAACACACCTTCTCTCCTCCTCCTCCTCGGCACTTTCTCCTTCGTCGTCCCTCGGTCCCACCTTTGCCTCCTTTCTCGGTTGGGCTCGTGGAGGGATTCCCGAGGGGGTTCGGCTGCCCACCTCTCTTGCATCTCCATCCATCGCCGTTGGATCGGCGGTAGGGGCCGAGGCTCCTCGTGCTCCATCTTGGATTCCCTCTCCACTCGCCATTGATCCGGTACCCGTGGGTGAGGTTCTCCAAGATTCGTTCTCAACTCCTTCACTTGCCATTGTCGATGGAGCGGTGGCGGGGTAGGAAACTCCTCCCGACTCCTCCTCAACCCCTGATTGGGGGGATTGCTCATCGGCCTGAGGTGGCGAGGGGGATGTTGGAGAGGAGGTGGTGACACCCGACCGGGTAACCACCCGTACATCCGTTGCCCCCCCCACCATCAATATCCCCCTTTTCCCCCCGGGTTCCCGCCGAATCAAGCCCACCAAGCCCCTTTCCATGAGTTCCCCCTCCATCATGGATTTCACTTCTTCCCGGGCTTCCAAGCTCCCGTGGAAGCTTACATCCTCCCGTGCGGAGCTCGCCGGGTAGGCATACCGTGACATGGCATCCGCCACGATATTTGTGGGGCCGGGGACATAAACAATCTCTAGGTCGAACTGAGATAGCGTTTCGTGCCATCTCGCTCGCCTTCCTCGGGGACCCGAGGGGTGTCGACATGTTCGGTTACCCAATCCTCCAACGCCTTGTGATCGGTCGTGATGATCACGGGTTGGAAGCCAATGTAGCTCGCCCATTTCCTTAGGGCAGCCACAATGGCATAGGTCTCCTTTTCACGGGGAACCCAATTCAATTGGCTCTTGGCCAACTTCCGTGAAAAGAAACCCACGGGCACGAGTCGACTCTTGCCGACTTCAATCCCCGAAGATTTTTCCTGCTCCTCGGGGTGAAGTTGCTCCAAAACGGCACCAATGGCAAAATCACTTGCATCACACCTCAAAACGAATGGACCATCCGGGTTGATTTGGAAGAGCTCAAGCTCCTCCTTCAATTTTTCTTTCAACCGATGAAAAGCCAAGACTTCTCCTCGGTCCAATCCAACTTTTTTTGAGATCCCTTTCTCCCGTCATGCCGATTCAATCTCAACTTGGCCATGAGGGGGGCAGCAAATTCAGCATAGTGGTGAACATACTCCGAATAATGGTTTGTCAAACCCAAAAAGGCACGAAGTTCGGTCACCACCTTTGGAAGCCCCCACCCTTGGACCGGTAAAAGCTTTCCCGGGAGGGGCTCCTTCGACCCTCCCGCAAACATGCCCACAAAACTCAACCTCCCGCATGAAAAAGTGGGATTTTTCGGGGCTACACACGAGATTGTTTTCCTTGAGGCGTTGCAAAACCCGCCTCACATCTTCGGCATGATTTTGGAGAAGCTCCTCCTCCGTTTCCCCCGTGGATCCAATAATGATGTCGTCCACGTAGGGATCGACACCGGGAAGTTCTCGCAAAACCCATTCCATCATCCGTTGGAATTGGGCATTTCCATTTTTCAACCCCATCACCAAAACTTTCCATTGCATGGTGCCCGGGGGGTTGACATGCAAGTGATGGGTCGGTGCTCCTTTTTCAATGGCATTTGGTGATAGCCATCGGTCAAATCCAGCACCGTCCAAATTTTGAACTTCCCTTGTCTTTGGAGGATGTGAGAAATTTGGGGGAGGGGATGCCCATCTTTCAGGGTTGCAAGATTTTGGGGCCTCAAATCCTGCACAAGGCGATACTTTCCCGGGGTTTTCTTGGGTACCGGAAAAGATGGGGTGTTCCACGGACCCGAACCGGGCTCGACCTTCCCCATTTTCAAGGCCTCATCCACAAGATGTTGATGAGCCTCCCGTCTCTCACCCGTCATGTGATAGGGCTTTTGACTAACGGGTTTGGCACCCTCCCTCAACCAAATTTCGGCTTCCCCGTGTGGACCTCTCACGGGGGGATCTCGAGGGCAAACCCCAGAAAGCGATGAATCCCGAAATTCTTCAACAATCTCCTTTTTCAGGACTTCACCGAGGGGGTCTTGGGTCTCCCCCCTCACCTCAATCGCACCCTTCACAAAATTCACATGGGCTGACGCCAAAACCATGTGTTTTGCCACTTCACGGATGACATCCTCCCCCTCATCTTCCATTTCAAAATGGGCACCCGGGCTGGCCGAAAGTCGCATTATTTTCACCATTTCGACTGCTTGGCGCATTTCCGATGGGTCAACCGGAGAATCACCCTCCCCGAAAAAACCATCTGGACACCCGGGCATTGGATCCACCAAATTTCATCTTCGGATTCCTCGTCCGAAGTCAAAGGTTGGGGTGAGTCCAAAACACGGTCCCCCCCCAAAACTCTTTCCTTGCCATCGGAGGTGAAACCACACACATATTCCACCAATCGGTAAGGAATACGATAGGTGAGCTCCTTTTTTGCACTCCCATTTGCCCCCCAAGCTTGGCCTTGTGTGCTCGAAGCTTGTTTGGGTGGTTGGGATCCTTCTCAACCAAATTGGGGCATGTCGAGTGATCGCAAACGACATTGGGTAGTGAAAGCAAATGCGGACTCCCAAAAAATCTGGTGGGTTTTTGATACCCCCACCTTTCAAATTGGCAATGGTCTGCATCCAAAACTGGAAATTTCGCCAAAAGAGCATGCCGGGCAAGGATTCCCGTTCGGGGGTCTCCAACCACCAAACCTTGGGTCTCAAAAACTTGATAATCTCAAGCGTTTTTCGCACCAATGCCAGAGCCGGTTCCAACCGTCTCGGCCTACGGCTTAAGGCCAAACTGAATTCGGTACAGGGGGGCATGCGGTCACAATCTCAAATTCACCCGGGGAAAAACTTTTCTCGTAATCCCAGGTTGAAATATCCACACACAGGGTGGGGTCCCACTTTGAATCCACATCCACGGATATCACGTCGTACCCGTGGTCCCGCAAAACCTTCCGACACTTCCGGTGCCGGAAAAAAGATCCAAAGCTTTGGGACGAAAATTGTGGATCGCCTGAATGGACACAGGGGGGATGGCTCGAATGGAATCTACGATGGTCCCCTTTCCGGCGAGGACGCCGCAAATCCAAACCGAACAACCATCAAAAAATCCTTGAACCCCGTGTTTTCTTGGCACCACATTCAAATTCCTTTCTGCCAACCAGACATAGGAGAGGATCACATCCTCCTCTATGTCGGCCTCGTATAAAAGTGTAGGAATTTTCACCACAACCGCATTTTTGGTGTCCTGCACCACCCCTGAAAATTGCAATTCCACCAAGGCCTCATCCGACCCGCCCTTCACCCTTTGGTTGTTGGCAGCAACCAAGTTGACGGGTTTTGCCGATGGAGCGAAAAATGAACGGGGGAGCAAATTTCTTTTCACCAAGCAAACTTCTGCCCCCGTGTCGACCAAGGCCCGAACTTCCTGGGAACCACCCAAGACATCAATTTTGGTTGAAAGATGCAAATGGACCCCCTTCACCCACCCCGCTTTCAAAGCCATCAACCGCCACTCACGCAAAACCTCCCGGATGGTGCGCCATCCGAATTTTCAAGTGGCATCAAATTTTTCATTTCCATCAAAAGATGCTCCACTGCCTCCTCTTCCTCAGGCGATGGTTCATCTGACGATGGTGCGGGTGGTTCCGATGAAGAGGACTCCGACATTGCCCCGATCACGTGGAGAGCGGCCATCACACGTGTCAAACAAGGGGGGGTTGAAGGAGACAAAACATCCCCCCCATGGATGGGAGACTTGCATTTGCAGAACCGGCTCCCGAATGGCTCTGACCCCCCTACTCAGAGGATTGGGCGATGGGAGGAGTGTCTTTCACCCCCTTCGGCCCCTTCTCCTCCGACTTTGGAGGCCCACCCCCCCAACGAGCCTTTTGTGCAAACGAGCATTTTCTGAAGTCATGGATGAACTCCCTGCCCGCCTTTTTGCATGTGAAGCACTCCCCCTTGGACGAAGGGGATTTTGCACTGGGCCCTTTCCCTGGGAGGCTGGTTTCCCACCCCACTTCTCCGGGTAGGATTGAGCCTTCGGCTTCCAAGATGATTTCCCTTTGGTCGGAGAATCTTTCTTGGTAGTTTCCCCCCCACCGTTCTTGGGAGGGTCATCAACAAAAACTCGCACTTTTGCTGGGGAGGGGGATTTTGGCTTTTCCTCCAACCCATATGCATTCCGAGTGGCAACATATTCCTGCTCCGTCCGCAGGAATGAGGTGACAAATTCAAAAATTTCATCACCCGTCATTTGATATTCATGACAGGTTGCAGAAACTTTCAGACCATCCATGAGGAACCCATCCAAAGCCAAGAATTGATCCCGTTCGGCTTTGTCGTGGCACTCAAACACATAACTCCCCACCCCCTCATGGTGTCTCGGGAGTCGGTGTCCAATCACCCCCCCAACTCCTGGAGAAACGGTTCACCCATGAGATTCCGGGGGAGGGAAATGCGAACCCACGGTTTGTCCCTCCTTTTTTTGGCCTGCTCAATCATCACCTTTTTTTGCAAAAATGGGGGCATCTTGCAGAAAATGAGTTGCCATTCCTCGGCATCGGTTCGGTCTTCCACTCGGTCCCTTTTGGCCACAAACTGCGCCTCAAATTTCACCCAATCCAAAAGGGTGAGTTGTGCGTTGGGGGGACCCGAGCATTTGAGTGACACCCGATGCCAATCAGCCCTACTTTGTCTGAGGGTATCCACCCCAAACTCTCTCCGAAATTCTTCCCGAAAACTTTTGTAGGTCATGTTTCTGTCCCTACTCATTCGGGTTTTCAGTTTTAGGGATGTTGCCTCATCGAGGCAGCTGCGAAACTCCATCAACATGGCAAAATCGGAGAGATGGTAGGGGGAGGTTTCTTGGATTATTCTTTCCACCTCCTCCCATTTTCTTTCAAACTCGGGGGCATCTTGCACCAACCCAGAAAATCGAGGTTTTTCCATTTGTCGCCAAACCTCTTGCATAATGGGGTTCATTGGTGCCATTGCCATAAATCCCGGAACACCTTGCCCCAAAACGTTGACATGGGTTTGGGGACCCATGCTTTCAAAATTGTTTGGGCTCGGTGCAAAAGAAAAAGGAGTGTTCATGGGCATGAAACCGGGAGGTGCTTGTGAGGGTTGAACAATGGGTTTTGGTGGCACCAGCCTTGCTGTGGTGGTTTGAGTTGAAGAACCACCATCCTTCGGGTTGTTCGCAAAAGTTGCACCCGAACTTTGACCCGAATCGCTGGTCCCCTCCCCAAATCTTGCAACGGGGGGGTCGCAATTCCCCCTTGCGTTGAATTCGCAAGGCTGCCATTTCTTCCCTCAACTTCAGAATTTCGTTTTCCAACTCCATCACCCGGGGGATTTTCTTGCAGGGTCCTCGGGTTTGGGGTTGGTCGGGGGATTTATGCTATGGATGGGGGGGGCAATTCCACGGGTTGCCTCGGCACACCCGTGACCACTGGTGCTGGTGCAGCTTGCGGCTGTGGCTTTGCTGTAGAAGTCGTAGTACTTGTTGTACAGCTCGGCCGGGTCGGGAGCCCAGCCTCCTTTGGGGCCTTGGCCTCGACGGGGGCCTTGGCTTCGGTGGGGGCCTTGGTCTCGGTGGGGGCCTTGGTTTCTTGCCGTTGCTGCTCCTGCACCTTGGTGATGAGGGCCCCTACGAGAGGTTGGAGCCCCCCCAAGGCACCCTCCAATGCCGATGTTTTTTCATGCAAGAACTGAACCTTCTGGGTCAAAACCCCCATGGATTCTCGCAAGATGGGTAGGTTTCCCATACCCCCCTCAACTTGCTCGATCCTTGCCCCCAAGGATTGAATTGCAGTTTCCATGGCTGTCCCCATTTGAGCCACTTTCTTCTCCCCCAATTCCATTTGTTGAAAAATGTGGAGTTGATCCCGTAAACTCTCCTTTTGGATGGTGTCCATCAATTTTTTGTCCCATGAAGCATTCATGGTCTGCATTTCACCACCCATTTCCTCGGAAAGTTCTCTCCACATGACTTGGACTTCCCCCCGCACATCATCGAAAAGCTGATGCACCTCCTTCTCAAATTTTTCCATCCCCAACCGGAAGGAATCCATGGTTTGCCTTTGAGAAATGACCTCGGTCCCCAAAGATTGGACATTTTGGGCCCCCTCGCTCCCATGAGCTGAAAGGAGCATGGCCTCCCTAGCCCCCCTTTCCACCCGTTCCTCTACAGAGTGGATTTGGAGCTTTTGGGCCATACATTCAGCATTGGTATTTTGCACCAACGCCGAAAGGGTTGAAATGTCCCTCCCCCCTTTTCCATCGTTCTTCTACCGAATGGATTAGGAGTTTTTGGGTTTGAAATTCGGCCCCTGCACTTCTCATCCAAGCAACCAACTCCTCGCACGAATTTCGCAAGGATTGGATTTCCTTCATGTGAATTTCTTGGTTTTTGAGGAAATTTTCATTTTCCCTCTGAAGAACCAAAAGTGTGCCCTTGATCTCCGGCACAACTTGTTCAAACTTTGCCATGTAGGGGAAAACCACCTTTTCCATGGCTTGAACACCTAAAAATGCTTGATTTGCAACCTCCCTTGCCGTCAAATCGGCAAAGTTTTGAACACCGGTTGCAGAACTTTCGGTGGGTCTTCACAAATTTCTGGTACCTCCGGATCTTCGCTATGATAATCCGGGGGTCCAAATCGGAGGGGTTTTCTTCCTCCATTGCCTCCCCCTCCCAGCTACCCTAATCATGCACACCCTAGCTACCGTGTTCTCATCCACGGTGATTGGGCATACAACGGGAGGTGGAGGAGGGGCACACCGATAGGGAGGGGGCTGGTCATAGCTCTGATTCGGCCAATTGCAAGGGCCCTTCAGGCCATCTTGGACTCTGTCTTGAATTGGTTGCCATTTGAAACCATCTTGATTGAGGAGCTGTGGACACGAGGGGTTTTCAAAGCCACAACCCCCGTCACAGCCGAACCAAGGTCATGGGGGCATTTTCAAAATCACCTCCCCCATTATGGCAGAAATAGTTGCTTTGAGTCCCGATTTGACCTTGCCCAAAAACCTCCCGAACTTCACCAACCAAAATCGGCTTGGTTTCTGTTCTGGAATCCTCTGAAGGATCGGTGTTGCTATTCACCGATTTGAGCAAAACTTTGGAGGGATTTTCCACCCCCCTCGAAATGCCCAAAGACAGTCTCTGTTAGGGATCTTGCAGGAAAGTTGGTTGAAAAGGAGAATTCACCACCACTCTTTCCATGGCTCAGATCACAGGGGGGATTCTCCGGACAGGCACCTCTGCATACCATGTTAAGTCCTAAGGCGGAGGGACCTTCGGTACCTCCGTTTCCCCTAGGTTGCGTAGGATCGATTAACCTATCCGGCCTCGCATCCCCTGTTGCCTGAGCCCAACCACCCATTTCTAGATCCTCCTCCCCAACCCAGATCCCTTTTTTCTGGCAACCCAGCACACCGCCATAAGGAGGTGTCGCTCCTCCCGCCGGCGCTTCTTCCCCATTTCTTTTGCCCTCTTGCGCATTTCCTTTTTCAATTGGAATTCCATTCCCTAAAATAAAAGAAACAATTGCACAAAAAGTGGAGGACATTGAAGAAAGTACTTGCGGGGTTGTTCGAGGTGCGAGGGTAGGCGCGACGTGCACTTTAGGCTTGTCAACACCCAAAACTTGAGAATCCCAATAGTAATGTCAAGTAACCACAAAGATAAACCACAACAATCAGATCCACAGATTGAATTGGCAATAATCAATTGATCCAATGATGTGGCCCAAAAGAAGACCCACCTGAGATTAGAAAGGGGGGGAGTAGGCACAACCCTTTCCTACCGCGCTGATTGCGCGCTTTTCTGGGTTATCTTCCCCACACCCATCCCAGGTATGCGCGCCCGGCTCCCAGCCGGGCGCTCACCACCACGCTCCCCAAGGCATGGTGTATTCAACCCCCCAGGTCCATAACCCTTTGCGCTCACACTTCCCCAACCCAAAATTTGGAGTTGCGTGGCTTGCGTCCCTTCCCACACCCATTGCCGCTTTTAGCGTATAAAAATTGCCCCTTGCCTCAAAAAATGGCGCATGGGTCCAAGCGGCGCCTTGGGCGTCTAAGGGAAGTATTGGGTAAAGGACCAAACTGATGTCGGAGAGGGGGGGGGGCGTCCGTCTTGCGCTCCCCTAAAAAAACCAAAAATACGCTTTGCCGACCATCAAAATATGACCTCCGCCCTTCACCTTGGGGGGGGTTGGTCGACTCCGCACAAGTCAAACCGCGGGCTTAGCCTTCTCCCCCACCAAAAAACCACTCCTTTCCCTCACAAGTGGTCGAGGGGATTCACCACCCGGGTTATTTCCCTTTCAACCGACCGCTCGGCACGGCCGGCGTCCCAAAGGGCAAAAATACACCTCCGGTCCCAACAGTCAAAGTCGGAGCAGAGTCGTCAGCCAACTTTCAAAAGTGCCCGTTTTCGGCCATTTTTGGGAATTTTTGGAACAAATCAACCAAAAACCTATTAAAAACCTCATTTCTTCCTCCGGCGTTGCGCCCGCGGAGGAATTTTTTTTTCCAGTTGGGGGGACCCCCGGACCCCCCCCCCGGGGAGAGGAGGGGGTCTAGCTAGTCCATTTTTTCCAGTGTCTAGCCGATTGGCTAGCAAGTACCCCCCCCCCCCGGGGTCCTTAAGCACAAGCCTGCTCCGGGTGGCAGGAGGATGTCTACGTCACCTCCTCCTTTGGTTTTTTGAAGGGGGACCAGGTCTCTCAATATCTTTTCGTACTCCCTCGAGGAAAAACGACAAGGGAGGAAGGGACACCGAGGCGAAGCACAAAGACCTTGTGAGGCCATGCGTTGCTCCGCCAGCGTGCTGTCTGGACTGTTTTCGGACTCCACGACAGAGGAAGGGGGAGGAAGGACCAAGAGGGCGAAGCACAAGAAGATGGTGAGGTCCTGCTTTCCTTGCCGGCTGTTCTGTTCTGGTGTGTTTGTGCGTGCGCGGGGGGTGCTTCTTACTGCGCCTTTGTTGCCGGAGTTGGCGATGATGAGGCCTCGTCCGACACCTTGGCGAAGTGGAACCGTCGTGGCCCCGCCCCCCCCCTCACGCATGGTTGCTTGCTGGGGGGCCCCCCCCTCGATGGGGATGGTGGTCTCTTTCTGGTGTTTTTCCGGGTGGGTGGTTGGGGCTGCTTGGTCGGGGGTCCCCTTTCTGGTTGGGATGTTTTTCTTTTTCTGCTGATTTTTTGGGTGGGGGGTTGGGCTCACCATCTTCTTGTGCTTCGCCCTCTTGGTCCCTTCCTCCCCCTTCCTCTGTCGTGGGAGTCCGAGACCATTCGGGCTCCGCACTGCGAGATGGTGAGGTACTGTGCACCCCCCTTTGGGCCATAATATTTTGAATTTTTGAAACGACACCAGTCAAATAATGAGCTTGGAAGGCCCCAAAATTTTTCCACTGACCCAGCTGCTGGACTTCTTCCACTTGTAAACCAGCATTTTTCCACCATAAAACCCCAGCCCCTCTGGTGCTGTGGGGTTTCCAGTGGGTGGTGTCCACCCCCCCCTCTTGCAGAATTTCTTTGGTAAGGGAATTCACTCTTTCTGATGTCAAAGGTCGTTTACCATCCAAAGACCATAACAAATTATTTTTGTGCCCAACCATGTGGGCTGTCCTTTCCACATACTCTTTCAATAGGTGCCAGGGGCTGATGAGGGGGGTGTGTGGTAAATTCAAAACTTCCTCCCATCTTGGGAATTGCCACCCTTTTCTTTGCAATAAAATGAAAATTTTTTCTCCCACGAAACTGATTTTTCGCTGTGTCCTGGCTAAATCAACCCCCCTGTGGAGGGCCAAAAGCCTCCAACAAATGATGAGTCTGTTTCTGAGCTCTTTCACAGAGAGTTCTGAGAGGGGTCTTGATTTCTGATGATGTTGTTTAGAAAATCAGTGGGGTCCCAGAAACTTGCAGACATTGGAATTCCATTTCCTTTTCAATGGAGACAAAAGAGGGGAAAACCTCAATGACCCAAACCCTGGGAGTAATAAAACTGCTGCATATGCATTTCGTGCAGTGTTGAGGCTGTGAACAGCCAAATCAAGGATGGCCTCGGCCATCTTGTGGACTGTGCAGTCCTGCAGGGGCACCCCTTTGTGCAACAATTGGCCCACCAATGTCCTGAAGGCTGAATCATATCTCTTGACATTTCCCAGATTTTTTATGTAAGTGTCGATACTGGACATCGAAACTTCCTGGGATTGTAATATTTGCCTGACACAATCAAGCAGGCCAATTTCCACCTTGGGGGGGGCATCTCCTCCCCCCAGCAGTTGGTGAATAGACCCCATTGGGGGGGTACCAACAAAACTTTGCTGCCTGGCTTTCTGATTGCCATTAATTGGCGCCACCATGATGTTGAAGCCCAGTGGGGTACGATCAACAGACAAGTCAGGTCTGGGTTTACCATTAATCTCTGAACCCATTGGGGAATGATGCTCCAGGGGGGGTTTGCATAAACTGGGGGGAGGCCCCTCAAATCTGCCTTCAAGGCATCCACCAGCAAAGCCCCTTGGTGGGGGTATCGACAAACAAACTTGGGGAATTTTTTGTTGCTGGGTGTGCAAAACATGTCCACCTCTGGGGTAATGTCCTGTCTGAAAAATTTCAGAATTTGGTGAAAGATATGTAGGTTTAGGGTATAATCCCCTGGGTCCTTTTGCTCCCTGGTCAGGGAGTCTGCCAATTGCTCTTTTGTGGGAACCCAAACCACCTGCAAATTGATTTGCTTTTCTTGGCAATGATACAGCAGGGGTTTTAAAATGGAATTTAGGTAGGGCTTTTTGCCTCCCCATTTTGTTAGATAACTTACAGCCACTTGGCTGTCCACATGAAGCATTATGGTTTGTTTTGGTTTTGCCAGACTTTTTACTGTCTCCACTGCTGACATCAATTCTTTTTGGTTGATGTGAAGGATGTGCAGGTCCCTCCAAAAATCCTGCACTTTTTGGCCTGAGTTTTTGTCCAGCCCCCCCACTGCCAGGTGCTGCTGTCTGAAAACAGATCCTGAGAGGCCTGGGATTGAAAGGCTCTGCCCACACCTGGCTGCAAAAACGCTTTTAACTCCACAATTTGATCTTTGACCCCCTGGGGAATGGTTAGGGTGTGGTCCCAACCCCACTTTGTGTGCAAATCCACCATTTTGCAAAGTTGATCTGTCAGAATTCTGAGAAATGGCATGGAGACTAAATAGCTTCTGACCTGCCCCACAATAGAGCTGAGTTTTCTGCAGCTCATTTTTTGTGCTGTGAGCACTTTTCCCAGCTCCTTTCTTAAGGATTTTAGTTTTTCCTGTGGGATTTCCAGCTGGCCCTTTTTCAAATTGACCCACTGGCCCAAATGTTTTATCTCCTGTGTGGGTTCCAGACAGGATTTGGGGAGGTTTAATCTGAAACCTGCCAATAAAAGGTCCTGCTTTATTTCTGCCAAATGTTGGGCTGCAGTCTTTTTGCTGGGGGCTAACAGCAAAATGTCGTCTAGGTAGATGAAAACTACCTTTCCCTCCTTTCTCCACTTCCTTTCCCAGACTCTCATGAGAGTCATAAACTTTTGTGGCAGGCTGCTGATGCCAAAACATGCAGCTTGAAACTGCCAAGTTTCCCCCCCCACTTGCATGCAGACATGTTTTTCCAGGCTGCTGTGCAGTTTTAGGTGAAAATAAGCATCTTTCAGATCTATTTTTCCACAGAACCATCCTTTTCTTAGGTATGGGAAAATGTTTCCCATGTGTTCCAGTCTGAACTTCTGGGGGGTGAAGTGGAGATTTAACTGTCGACAATCTGAGATTAATCTTTCTTTTGTCTTTTCCCCTCTTTTTTGGAAAGGATGAAATAAGGGACAAAATGTTTTGCCTCCTCTGGGGGGATTTGCCTGGTTGCCCCTGCACATTCGTATTCCCTCAGAATTTTTTGGGCAGTCATTATTTCTTGGGGTGTCTTGAAGGGAACTTTTAATGACATCTGAGGGGGGAGGGGGAGATCTGCCATAACCCCTTCCCTTATCAGGTTTAATACCTCTCTGCTGGCTCCTGCCTTGACCCAATGGGGGATACTGGCCTGCAGGGCCTTGTAGGGGGGCACCCCTGGGTGTAATGTATCTGGGGATTCCACAGGCCCCATCACAGGGGTCCTTCCCCTGGGCTGCCCCATCACTGGGGGCCCCTCTGGGTGCCCCATCACTGGGGCTGCAGCTGGCCCTGCCATAGGGCTTTTCAAAGACAGGCTTTCCCCCTGTTTTGGAATGATGGGGGAAGGTCTGTGGTGGGGTGGTACATATAATGCTGGGCTGATTATCTTCTGGGGGGGCCTGCCTGAGCCAATCTTGGGCCTCCCCCCCAAGGGCTGATGTGGTCTTGATGGTTTTGGCCACCACTTGCCTTCAGGGCCCTTGGCCTCCAGAGGCACTCAGGCCTGCTTGGCCCCCATTGGCCTTTTCTCCAGGACTTCTCTGTCCATTTGCCTCCATCTGGCTGCCAGTGGCACACAGGCCTGCTTGGCCTCCATTGGCCTTCTTTCCAGGACTTTCTCTTCTCTGTCCTTCTGGGTTCCCAGTATAGGCCACCATGGCCTGTATTTGGCATTGGCTTGCTGCTCCTGGGAGGTTTGTGTCTGAAATTGCTGGGGGAAAGTTGGACATACCTTTCCCCAATGGGATCTCTCCAGGCTGGGGTACTGGCTGCCATAGCCTTGCCCCTGGGCCCACTGCCCTCTTGAATAATGGCTGCCATAGCCTTGATTCTGGGCCCCAGGCCCTGTTGAATGATGGCTGCCATAGCCTTGATTTTGATTTGAATCCTTTGGATTTCTGATCTCCCTTGAGAGGCTGCCATAGCCTTTGCTTCTTCCCCTGGAAGGGGAGGAACTGAGAAAAAGGGGTGGAGTCTGTTGGACCTGTGATGGTAGTCTCCCTGTGTCTTCTCTTCCTGACCACAGTTGTCCATGGTCCATGGCCATCATTTTGAGTGGGGGAGTCTGAAATCTTTGATTTGCTGGGGGGTGGGGGGGTTGCGATGGCCACGGACTGACGTGCTGCTGCCGCCTCATCTCCTTCTGCAGCTGCTGCTGTGACTTCACCTTCCCCAGCTTCAGTTGACTTCTTGGAAGTTCTTTGCAGTTCTTCTTGAAATTCAGAGTTTCTTTGAAATTCATTCTTCATGGAAGTCCTTTGTTGATATCTGTGTTTCTGTTCTTTGAATTTCTTGTTCCAGTTGAACTCGAGGCGTTGAATTCTTCCTTCAGGAAGTTGAAGTTCCGAAGAAAGTTCGGTCCACCAGTTGGTAAAAGTATTGGTTCTCGGGAAGGTAGTACTCCTCGAAAAGCAATTCCACTTGAACTCGTAGCAGTAAAACTCTTTCTCCTTGAGGTCGAAGGGCAGAATTAGGATCAGCCAACTCCGGCAACAAAAAGCAGTAAGAAGCACCCCCCGCGCACGCACAAACACACCAGAACAGAACAGCCGGCAAGGAAAGCAGGACCTCACCATCT
>CAAHFI011883531.1:0-17676 GCA_900893395.1 Euglena gracilis | reverse complement strand
CCCCTACACCCAGAAAGTCGACCCATAACGTTGTTGTTTCACCCCCAAAGGGATATTTCAGTGGAGGGTGAACGTAATGGTTTGACGAATGCCCCCAGCAATTTCAGCAAATGATCGATTACCGTTTGAAACCAGTAAGGAATATCGCCTTACGGGTACATAGACGACATACTGGTGGGTACAACGGTCGGGGAAGGGAGGCCTGGTGGGGCACACTTGAAAAGTTTTGCAGAGGGTGTTGGAGGTGCTCAAAACGGAACTTTTGGTGGCTGATGAATTCAAATCCAAACTTTTTGTGGATGACGTTGAGTTTCGTTTACTAATTTTAGGAAACGGGACTAGAGTCCTGCACCGGGTAAGTTACGAGGCGATCGAAAAGTGGGAGGTTCCAAAACAATTTCGGCTTTGAGAGCCTTTTTGGATTCACAAATTTATTACAATGCATACAGTCACATGAAAGTCCCCAGGGAGGTGGAAAGAAACGAAGTGGAAAACCTGTGGAATTTGATGGGGAGGATTTAAAAAGCTTTTGAGTAGCTGAAAAAAAGGTTGTGTTCGGGCCTAATGTTGCAACGGGTAGACCCAGATAAACCCTTTGTGCTAAGGATTGATGCCAGTGGGTACGCCGTGGGGGCAACGTTAGAGCAAAATGAAGGGGGGGAGGAAGACCCACAGCCCAGGATGTTATTGAAAGAAAAAACTGTGCCAGTGGCTTTTATGTCTCGAAAACTGACCCTGGGGCAAAGAAATGGACCCCCAGGGAGTTGGAGACGTATGCTATAATTTGGCACTACAAAAATGGGTAAGTTGGATTGGATTGCAACCCGTTTTGGTTTTAACCGACCACCAAAGTTTGGAGTCTTGGACAAGGGAGGTCCTAGACACCCCCAGTGGTCCGGTTGGGAGGAGGGCGAGATTTCATCAAATTTTCTCCAAGTAAGACTTGACTGGGGTATATCCCGGGTAAAGAAAACACCATAGCAGATACCCTTAGTCGGTGGGCATACCCAGCTTCACAGGCCCTAAGGTACATAAGTAAGCACGGGTCAGCCGAAGACAAAGATTGAAATGGAAAATTTTTTCCGGGAGGACAAAGAAGAGGAAAAACAGTGTTTGGAGATAAGAATCAAAAACCAGCCCAATTTACGTAATGTCTGGATACAGGGGTGACAACCCGTAGTGGCAAAAACGTAACGCCATAGAACGAAAAAGGAGAGTGCACAAGGAGGGAAACCGAGGGTGGGGTAGACCCAGGCGGAAAAGACACCCCTGTGGACACCCACTCACAAGGGCAAAGGAAAGATAAGAAACGAGTTCACTTTTTGGATGAGAAAGTGGAGGGAAACGACCCCTGTCCCGGAGACGGCTGAAAGTTCGAGGGGGACACTCGTATGGAAGTGGGGGACGCCCTGCCATGTACGACCCGTAAGGATATTAAGCCCGTAGGGAGCATGATTTGGGGGGAAGCATATTCCCAATGCCCAACATGGAAAGAAAAAATGGGTAGCAACCAAAGGCGGTTCAATGTGGCCAAAGGGCTTCAACGTGCCAATTTATTTTTTTGAAGAAAAGTTGTGTGTGCCTGAAAGTTTTTTCAAAAATTGGTGTTTTCAAGAAATTCACCCGTTTTTGGGCACGTTGGTCCTGATAAAGTTTGGAAACACATGGCAATACGTTTTGTTGGGGTTGATGAAAAGGCTGCAAAACAACTTCAACCAAAATTGCAGCAAAAGTTGTTCCACATACCAAGCGAGTGTGAGGGGGGAGAGTTTGAAAGGACAAATCGAGTCCAACCCATACCCCCTGCACTAATGACAAGTTTCGCCATCGATTTGTTTCAAATGCCAAGGGTTTTACACGATGGGAGGCAGCATGACACCCTAGCCCTTGTGTGGATAGGCATTCGGGTTGGATTGTGGGGTTGCATGCAAGGACAAGGGATTAACCGGTGCCAAGTTGGGTAAGGAAATGGTGAAAAATCAGCGGAGGCCTTTTGTGGTTCCTCGGTCATCTCAAGTGACCAAGGGAGTCATTTCACAAGCACTTGGTGGAAAAACATGTGTTGTAACTTTTGGGGATTAGGCAAGCATATTGCCAAGCATACCACCACCAAGCAACGGGGAGGGTTGAGAGAGCCAGACAACAGGTAATGGAGGTGTTGAGAATTGCATGCGGAGGGAAAAAATTAATCGAGTTGAAACTTTATCCCAAGCTTTGGACTGAAATCACGATGTAAAGAGGGAAAGCGGGTACAACCCATATGAAATTATGACTGGAAGGGAATTCCATTGGCAGGGGTGCCCTGCCAACCACCCACAGAATGCGAGGATTCGGTGGAGTTTTTCCGAAGGATCCAAGACATTGATGGGAGGGTGGCCAGGATACTCAGTAAAAGCATGAGGAGGAGGTGGCAAGGATAAATAAGAGGAGGAAAGAAATGGAACCCCTAACGGTGGGGACGACGGTTTGGTATAGGAGACCCGAGGGTCGGGTGAGAAGCTTGACTCTAGGTGGGTGGGACCTGGGGTCGTGAAAGGTAGAGAAGGGGAACGAAGTTATGTAATCGAAATGAAACCTGGGGTGGAGACAAAAGCTCATAGGAGTTTTTTGAAGGAGTATCGTGAACCCCAATTTGAAGGCAAGGGGGTGCCTCTTTTTATTACAGACCAACCGAAAAAGAAGAAGAGGGATTACCTGATGAGTGGGGGTGTGGAAAAAAATTCTAAGGCACCGGAAAGGAAAGGATGAAAATGGTATTTTTTGACCAAGTGGTCGGATATGAGGACGGGGAGGAAACCTGGGAACCGGCTGGGAATTTTACTCACAGATTCAGTGAAGAGCTCGTGAAATATTGTCGTGAGAAAAAGTGAAAATGGACGTAATGTCCGAACTAAAAATTGATGGGGGCCGTAGGCTCTAAGGTGAGCCAAAAGGCCCTGTCCAAGGCTCTACGGTGAGCCTAACGGGAAGGCAAAGTGCTGTTTTTGCAATTCAAAAACCTGATTTGCACGTCCGTGTGGGTGTGATTGCACACACACACACATGAGCGTGTAATGAGAGAATGTACAAATGCAAGAAAATTTGCAAGGAGAATGGAGAAAGGTAGAAAAAGGCCCCCACAAGGGGTCGGGAGTGCGAAGGGGCACCACAGTATATTCGCTACCCATTCGCTATATTGCCATCCGTTGTTCCTCTTCCCTTCCCTCCCTCTACCTTACCCCACTTTGTAGTCACGTCCCTCGCAAGCACATGGTGGATTTGTCAGGATTCCTTCTCAAAGCATTCCGATATGTGGATGATGTGGTTGGAGTCCATGGTCACATAATGAGCCCCCCTTCGGTTTGACAAAAATCCCGCTGGCCCGAGGACGGGGAGGCGCTTGTTTTTTTGACAAAAACCCGCCCGGCCAGAGAAGGGGGGGGCGCTTGATTTCATTTGACAAAAATCTCTCCGGCCCGAGGAGGGGTGCGGGGCGTTTGATTTTTTGAAAAAAATCCCCCGGCCCGAGGAGGGGGGGTGTTTGAATTGTTGAGAAAAATCCCCCGTCCCGAGGAGGGAGGGGAGGCTTGACAAATTTGAACCAGAAATCCCCCGACCAGAGGGGAGGCGGGGGCGCCAACCGAATTTTTTTCAAAAATCAACCGACCCGTTGGAAAGGGGGGGGCAGATCTTGGTGAAGACCCTCATACCACCTGTGAGAAACGAGGAGGGGAGCATCCAAATATTCATTGGTTGGTGAACCGAGTCTTTCCCAAAGGTTTGAAGGCACTTGAAAGACACAGTCCCTGAATTTTATTTCCTGTTTGTTGGTTCAAGGAAGTATGTGTGGGGCAGAGGCTTTGGGTGAAAGAGTGCCGATTGGAGGAGTTCCCCCCTTTTTGTTGAGGAGGGGGGGAGGCGAGTTTTTGGTGTCCGACTCAGGTTGCAAAGGAGGGGGTGTCGGCCGCCGGCTTTCGCCGGCAGCCAGAAAATTGCCAGAAAGCGCAAATTACAAAGTCGCCGGTAACAGCCAGTCAGTTAGAGAATCCCGCGACTGAAATTGGAAGCGGGTCAAATTAGTTTGTGCTTTAAAATTCTTTTTTTTCACAGAACTTGAGAGGTTTTCCCATCATTTGGCAAAGAAGGGATACATTTGAATTGAATCTGGCATTGGCATTCTTGGTTGGAATTGGAAGTGTGGATTGCAATTGTTGGTGCACTTTGAATTGCAATTACTCAATGGTTATTGAAGTCAATTTGGTTGTTGAAGTCAAGAAGGAGTCAAGAGCTTACAACACCGCCTTCCACTATACCCCTACCCCTCACCTCCTTGGCCCCAGGTTTGCACATTTTCACACATTCACATTTCACATTCGTTTTAAATTCTTCACATTCAGCTACTTTCAGTTTCTCACTCTCCAAGTTTTAAGTTTCAGTGGGTTGGTATGTGGGCACACCTTGCATTCAAGGTGTGCAGAGAGTGTGAGCGAGTTTGAGAGAGAAAAGAAAGGAAAGTGAGATTTCACTTCAAATGGCAGATTTTTCGTTTTTCACAAAAAAACTCAGAAAAAATGCAAAAAGAAATCCTACGCGCCGGCTGGGGTTGGGAAACCACCTGGGTGAAAAAATGGAGGTTGGCTTGAGCCACCAACCCCCGAGACAGCGCAGGCCCCACCCCGGTAACACCCACCCCCCTGCTGTCGGTGGTCATCACGACGGCGAGGACCACTCCGGGCCCTCGGCACACCGGGATTCGCCGGTCGCGGGGGCGACTGTCGGCGCACCGGGGGTGGGGCCGATGAACAACCTGCTGGGCGTAGGGCTATGGACAACTATCTGCTTTTGTGTTACAAAAAAACTGTTTCACACCTTCCTGTCAAGAAAAATTGGTCGCGGATGCCTTGAGCAGGTGGGGTCACCCTGCGTCGAAGGCATTCGCTGAAGCGAGTATTCACGGGAGTGAAGAGGACGACTGCCCTTGAAAAAAATCGTTACACAGGGGGAACCAGAAAAGAAAACTTGTATGTTGATCGTCGTGGCAGGCACAGAAAAATCTTAGAACTCGTCACAACGGGAGGGAGTCAAAACACGTGAAGATTCGCCAACAGTGCCTGCTTCAACAAAGGATGCTTGCAACCCTCAAAAATTTTTTAAGAACACCTCGAAATCCTGCAAAAACGACAAAACACGGGTTGTTAAGGAAACGACCTGGTGGAACCAAGCAAACAAATGGCTGCGGCCACCTTAAGGGATCCCACAGATGAGGCGGCAAACCTGATCCGACCAGAGCCATCAAAACAACAAAACACCAGAAAAGTAAAAAATTGCCGAAAAACCTTCCTCTGAGGCAGACACACCAATGCGAAGGCATCTGGAAGATGACTCTGTGGAACCAGAACAAACGAACTAACGAAACAGCAGGACGCGCGAGTTGTGCCATCTTCAACGAGGATACCTCTTTGACCTCCATCCAGGGGATTGCCCGCGCCGGAGACTTCAACAGGAGGAACCGAAAGGGTAATGGACACAGAATGAAAAAAAGCGTACGAAATTTGCCCACGTTAGTGACCAGTGCTCGGGACCCGAAGGAAACGGTACCGACTCGACAACGGTACGCTCTACAAGGACGGTCAGGTGTGTGTGCTAAGTGGATTACTGAGACTGGAAACTTAATTCGGCAACATCACGAAACAGCCGGGCACCCGGAATCATCTCTACTTTGCCGACCGGATTGAGAGGCGATTTAAGGGTACGGACCCCCAGGGTTGTAAAAATCCTGAAACTCAAAATGATGACCATGTGCAGAAATTGCCAATCAACAGAACCCAGCCACAGACCATACAAGTGCCCCATTAAACCGACACCAGTTACTGCACATACGATGGACATTGTTGCTATCGACTTGTTCTCTTTACCTTGAACGGCCGTTGAAGGAAACACATATGACACGTTGGTGACAGGCTAAGTGGCTGGATGGTTGCAACCCCCTACTTGACCAAGAGATTCACAGCAGAAAAGGTTGTAAATGAAATGTAGAAAAAGTTTGGGACAGTTCGGGATACCCTCGGTGATGAGCTCCGAGCGGGGCCCCTACTTCACAGCCGGTTGGTGGAAAATACTGTGTGCTGCCCACAGGGTCCGTGTGGCGTATGGTTCAAGCATACCACCTCCAATCAAATGGACGGGCTGAGATTTCAGGTGAACAAATCCCCCGAAAACTGGCAGAACAGTCTGTTAAGAAATGGATAACCTGGGTTGACCTCCTACCGAACGCCTTGAGGGCCCTACACGACGTCCCAGGTTAAACCGGATTGTCACCGTACAAAACTTCGTTTGACAGGCACAGGCCGTTGGCAAGTTGCCATAGCAACCACAAAAAGAATCGGAAGGGGCCACAACGTCCTTGAAAAGGTTGAAAGTACAAGACCACCGGGTGAATATGGTCTTGAACGAAGAACAGTGTGTAAGGCCTGCAACGGTGAGCAGAAACCGCAGAGGACCACCTGCCTTGAAAATTGGCTGGAAAGTCTGGGATCATCCCTGAAGGCATCCTGGTACCGACAATCTCGAACCGAAGTGGAAAGGACCTGCAGTGGTATTGGAAAAGTGGGACAGCACTCCTACGTGGTGGAACTTCGACCTTAAAACCGACAACCTGCCACCGTTCACAACACGAACCCCACGTGGAGGACCTCTACAACACAACCTTTCCTCCTCTGTTAATGGTTGCGAAAGGCACATGAATTAGTTGTCGGACCTGACGATTGGGAGGTTGAAAGGGTTCCCAACCACCGTAAGGTAGACGGGAATCTCCAGTTTTTGAATCAGTTTAAAAACTGGGACCCGTCTAACACACATTGGGAACCACTGGAACGCTTCTTACTCAGAACCAACAAGGATGTTGTCCAATATTACAAAAAAAAAACGGGACCGGGCTGTGGATGTGAGAGTTTCTTGATGGAACGGAGTGAAACATGTCACGTACACCTGGGACCCTCACCAACACCGTCACCTCGACACCCGAGCGACCCCGGCAACAAGCAGAAACCCTGCCCCACACCGACCTCGATCGATTTGAAGATTTTCACCTTCGACAATACTTGCCTGACTCAAGACGACGAAACGAACTTGGGCAGCCTCCTTGGCCAGCCAATTTGAACTTGAACCACAGGCCGTATCAACTGTAACCAGCCTAAAGACCTGGACAAGACCTGATCCGACCCGAAGTGACTGAGCTCAAGTGTCTCTCAACAGCCAATAAGTCCATTCATCAATGTTTCATCGTTGTTGTTATGAGGATTGGACCCCTTTTTAGAGAACGAACCTTTCCCCCTGGACCTGGCCAGCCTACCTGTAAAAACAAAACACATCCCCCAGCCCCCGCAGCAGCACCAGCGAAAACAGGGCAAACGGTGGAAGTGTAACCCGATTTTGAGGAAAATGATCGGACCTGGCCGACCCGAGCCTTCTGCCTGGGGGCGGGAAAGACCCCCACAGCGACTGACTTCGTAAAAAAAACCGGCCTGCCCTTGGAAAAACTACTAAAAAAGTATATAAAGAAAACTGGCTCTGACCCAGCCTTATTTTAACCAAAAACCAGCCCTTGCCTTTTTTTTAGAACATTTGATCCCCTTCCGGCGCCCGACCGCTTGACCTGGGGCGGTTGAAGACCCCAACGATACCTGCCCCCTCTTCCTACCGAACGGACAACAACCCCATACACCCAGGGCTAACTGAACTGAAATCGCAGTCTAGGACCCTGACCGTGACAAAAAAATTCAAGTGGCCTGGAGATGATAATTCCCTGACACTTTTAACCGAGACTGGCAGTTGTTTTAAACGGCGTCTGCCCCCCCCCCCAGAACAACAAACAGCCCCATGCGGGCTGAGGGGGACGACACACCGGACCGCAGGGACCTGACTGACCAAAAGAGAACATTTCACTTAGACCCCTGGCCAGAAACAGAAACTGAAAGGCACAGTCCGCTGAGGGGGGCCGCCCCTGAACCACAATGCTCCCTTCGCTTGCCTCTTCCTCTCAACTAGTGCACTCCGCACCCCTTGCTGTTGGAGACTTGGAGAGTTGTAAGCAGCTCCTTCGGGAAGCGGATTACGAGTCAGTTGTGCTGTTAGCTGAAAACAACATAACGTAGCACAACCAAACCAGCGGCTCATCAGCCATGATTAGGAAAATCCTATTAGGAATTACGAACATATGACTCTTTCCAACAGGGCTCTGACTTGTTGCACAGAATCGTCAGTTTCTTGGGTTATATTGTGGCCAGAGGTATTCAACTTAATTACCTTCTCAACTGTGAACTTTGCGGACTTCTGGTGTGATTTTTAATTGCTTTGGATTGCGATGTATTTGCTTGTATTTGTACAATTTGCTTGATTTTTTGTTTCCAAGGATGTGGTGAGAGTGTGAGCCAACCCACCTTTTTCCACCCAAAAACCCATAATAACAAAAAAACGCAATTTATAAAGGAAGCTGCGAGGGGAATTGAAAGCACAATGGGCGGGGTAAAGATACTACACACAGGGGTTCCGGCCCCGAGAAACTGGAAAGTCAGGGGCAGGGACACAAATACAACAAGGTGAAAGCGGATTGAGCCCATTTAAAAACTTTCACTGAAGGTAAAGACGATTGTAGGGTACCCTATCAACCAATCAAAGATTCTGAGGATTCGCCGTATTTTTTTCGTAGGATGCAAGGCATTGATGGTGGCTACCATACTCAACAAAAAAAATGACGAGGAGGAGGTGGCAAGGATAAAGAAGGGAGGGAACGAAATGGAACCCCTAAAGGTGGGGACGACGGTTTGGTATAGGAGACCCTAGGGGTCGGGAGGGAAGCTACGGGGGTTGGACCTGTGGTCGTGAAGGTCCGAAAGGGGAACGAAGTTATGCAATCGAAATGAAAAAAGGGGTGGTGGCAAAAGCTCATAGGAGTTTTCAGACGGAACATCGAGAACCCCAGTGGAAGGTAATGGAGTGCCTCGTTTCTATTATAAGCGGAACCAAAAGAGGAAGAGGCTTTACCTGATGACTGCGCGGTGGAAAAATCCTAAGGCACCGGAAATGAAAAGATTTAAAATTGTAACTTTTGACAAAGTGGGTCGGTTATGTGGACTGGGAGGAAACATGGTAAGCAGCAGGAAATTTCATTCATATAGATTTAATGGGTAGTTTTTAAATATTGTCGTAAAAAAGTGGAAATGGACATAATGTCTGAACTCAAAATTGACGGTCAACCGCAGGCTCCAAGGAGATCCACAAGGCCCTCTCGAAGGTTTATGGTGAATTCAAAGGGAAGGCAACGTGCACTTCTTTTCCATTAAAGAAATTGAAATGCCGGTTTGGCACGTCCATGTGTGGGTGTGCACGCACGCACACGGGTGTGTGTGAAAGAGAGAACGTACAGGCGCAATCAACGACAAAAAGCTGCCAACGAGAAGAGAGGACGACAGAAAAAAAGCCCTTCAAAGGGGCCGTGATTGCGAAGGGCACCCCAGTATACTCGCTGCCCATTTTCTATATTTGTCCTCCGCTGTCCCTTTTCCCTCCTTTCCCGCAACTTTACCACGGGTTGCCGTTACGTCTCCTCACAAGCACGTGCGGCGGTGTTATGAAGATTCTTTCTAAAATGATACGGACGTTAACGATGAGGATTACTCTGTGGTGAGTGTCCATGGTTACATTATGATCCCCCACCCGGTTTGTTCAGGGGACATATTTTTCGATTAAAATCCCTCCGGCCGAGAAGACGGAGGGGGCGTTTTTAAGACAAAAAAACCCGGCCGAGGAGGGGAGACGCTTGATTTTTTTACAAAATACACCGGCGGGGGAGGGGCGGGAGGCGTGACGTTTGACATAAATTCACCCGGCCCGAGGGGGGGGGGGCGGCGCCTAAATGTTTGAGAAAAAACAGCCCCGGCCCGAGGGGGAGTGGCGTCAAAAGAAATTTTACCAAGAAACCCCCCGGATTGTTGAAAGGGGGGGGGCAGATTTTGGTGATTGAAACCCCGGCCGGTGAGAAACGAGGAGGGGCAGCCAATATTTATTGGTTGGTGAGTTGAATATTTCCCAAGTGTTCGAAGGCACTTAAAAACCATAGCCCCTCAAATTTTTTTTCCCGTTTGCTGGTGCAGGGGAAGTTGAGTGGTACAAAGGCTTTTGGTAAGGAGTGCCGAAGGAAGCATCCACCGCTTTTTGTTCTCTTTGTTGAGAAAAAACGGGCGGCGAATTTTGGTGTCCGACTAAGGTCGCAAGAGAGGGGGTTTCGGCCGCAGGCTTTCGCCGGCAGCCAAAAATTACCACATAACTCAAATCACAAAGACGTGGCAAACGGCCAATCAGTTAGAGACACCAGCGATAAAAATTTGCAGTTGGTTTGAATTTCTGAGCTTCTTGTAATGTTTCTTTTTAAACAAAACTGAGGGGTTTTCCCAATACTTGGATGAAGGATTGATCTTTGTATTGATTTTCAACAACGACATTTTTAGTATATTTTGAAGTGCGGATCACATTGTTGGTTGGCTTTACATTTTTCTTGGTTGGATTCCTTGAACGATAAAAGTTAATTAGATTGAAGAAGCCCTAAACACCACCGCCTCTCTCTATACTACAGCCATCATTTTCGTCTTCAACTACTGGCCCCATTCCCAGGTGTTTTTTTTTCATCACATCCAGACATTGTCACAGGTTTTCCACAGATTTCTTGTCATTTGGGACTGTGGTCTGGGTTTGTCGACGTCACGACTCAGTGGCTTAGTCTGTGGGTTTGTTTTTATTCCAGGTGTGCAATAGAGTGTGACAGAGCGCGAGAAAGATAAAGAGAGAAAAGTCAGATTTAATTGCAAATGGTATGTTTTTCGTTTTCACAAAAATTTCGAAACTGTACAAAAACCAATCCCACGCGACGGCTGGGGTTGGGGAAACCGCCTGGGTTAGAAAACTGGGGATGGCTTGAGCCCACCAACTCCCCAAGGGAGGAAAGGCCCCACTCCGGAAACGCCACCCCCCCCCCCATCGGTGCTCGTCCCCACCGGCGAGGACCGCCCAGGGCGCTCAGCCCGAACTAACTCGCGGGCGCGGAGGACACAGTCGGCCGGGGTGGCAGACCCGGTGAACAGTCCCTTATCCTCCTGGCTCTTGGTCTTTGAGTGGTCCATTTTTGGTCCCTCTTTCCCTCTTTTTTTTTGGAGCGGGCCACTTTGGGACCCTTGTTTGTTTTTTGTGTCGATGCTGGACATCTGCTGTCATAACGGTCTGTACTGGACATCCTGGGACTGTAGTGTTTGTCTGACACAATCCAGCAGGCCGAAATCCACCTTCTCCACTCCGCTCCAGCAGTTGGTGAACAGACCACGTTGGGGTTAACAGCAAAAGTTTTGCTGCTGATTGACATTAATTTGCGCCACCATGATGTCGAATCCCAGTGGGGTATGTTTAGCAGACATATTAGCTCTGGGTTCAACATGTTCTGGGTTCTGATGGTTTAAGATTACACACCTTGTTGGTCCCTTACAAGAAGCTTTGGAATCAAAATTTGGAAAAATATGGGGTTTTTTGGGGATCACCTCCCAATCCTCCTGGGTCTGGCCCAAACCACCTTTCCCTCCGAGATCTGCACGTTGTGTAATATATGTAATTAGGTGTGCACAACGCCATTCGGACGTCATTAAAATTCGACGTCCTAGGTTTCATCCCCCTCCCTGACCTAAGCGGGGGTGTCCTCCTCCAAACAATTTTTGTTGACTGGAGGAGTAACAATGGTCCTCGCAGTGCTTATCACGGTTTGCGTAGCCGGCCCGTCGGGAAAGTCATCTGGAACATTGGATGGGGATGGTTCTTTGGACCGCAAATAACGTGATATGTAACAGATTCTGTGTACATGCAGAACGGTATTTTGTGCTGCGTCAAACTGTCGTGGCGAACGAGTTTCCTGTCGACCAGTCGGTATACTGCTCTTTACCGGTTGATCCACTTCGCGAACGAGATCGAGAAGACACGCGATGGAGAACCCTTTTTCGGGACCAGATGACCGACCGCGAGGGGGACGGGTTTACCTACCATCACACGACGGGACTTGGGCCTACTAAAGCGGTTCTCCGAGGACCTGAAAGCATCCAATTGTCATGAAAACGCCAAGTAGCCCCATCCCCGCGAGGAGGTTCTAGCCCCTTGAACTTTGGATACGCTCTCACACATCGGATTTTCTGCATTCCCGAGACATTTAGCCAGATTTGTTGCACAAAAAGCACTGTTTATCCGTGTCTTGGTCCGAAGAACGCTTATTTCGCTTTTTCGATCCCGTGGTGGGCGACCTTGGTGACGCTGGTGATTTTTTCAACGTACTTACCGCAGCCGCAGTGATTTACGCAGTGGGATTTGTTTGAAAAAAGGACTGTAGTCGTCCAAAAAGTTGCGTGAGCTTTAACTGTCAGACACAGCAGTCAGTTATATGTTGTGCAAAAGTCCTCTCATGCTTCGCCAACTCCTTGCGATATCCTTCACGAGAGATGGTGTGAAATGCAACAAAGCTGCATAGAATTGCTTACGCATTTGCTTCTGACTAAGTGCCAACCATCTGGCATAAGAAAGTCAATAGATTCCCATTTGGGATCCGGTAGCGCACATTGTCACCATTTTTCTTTTCCATGGGTAATCCTGGTTAACAAACTTGAAGTTGGGTGAAGCGAGTTGCTCAGTCAGGTCATCGAATGATACGGATTATGTATCACCAACTGATGTGCGCGTTACCTTTCAATCGATGAATTCCATCTTGACTGCCTCGGGATTTGGGCCTTGGATGGGTCCCTTGAGTTCCCAGTAGTACTCCCAGTCCAGAAAAAACTGTCTCCGCGGGTGGAGTACTGTCCCACTGGGTTTTGTGTTCCAGGCAGCCATTCTGCCATGGAACTGTGTACTAGATACAATGGGCCACGGTCTACAAGCTGGCTACGGCCGGGCTGTACGCAGTGGTATGGTTCAACCACTATACAAGGAGAGAATCTCAGAGGTAGCGAAAGCTTAGCGAAAATAACTGGTTCCTAATTTCAGGTTAAACGGTTTTGTGCTCTGCAGTTCTCTTTTAGAAGCAGGGAACGAAGTCCCGTTTGAATAGATAATTTATTTCTTTCTTTGACAAAGCTCGAAGGAGCAAAAAGTACTTTCACATAAGGGACCGAGGTCCCACCAATTTCCCCTTGCCTCTGTGCTTCGCAATCAAAAGGGAAAAGGAATAAATTTTAACTGTTACTCCCCCACTGGGCATTTCGGGAGAACGGGATAAGAGCAAAAGCAAGGGCGGGACGTACACTTGGTAGCAGAATAGGTTTAACGGTCGAACTATCAAACAAAAACTCAGAAACAGGTGTGTACGCACAGGCAACGAGACTCAGTAGCACAAGTGGCTACGGCTGCATCACAAAGCCTCTGAGCCCCCATCTTTGCTCACCTTTTTTGGTCTTTTTACACGAACATTTACACTTTGAACAATTTTGACAATTTTCACAAAAATTCTTCCCAACTTTTCATCAGAAATGCAAAGCGCAAACGCGAACAATGGAAACGCACCTATTAACTACGCTTTGTTAATAGGTTCGCTTCGTTGACTGCAGAATGCAGACGAATTCGCTACGGCAACAGAAAAATTTTATTCACAAGAGGGGGCTGCCCAAGCCACTTCTGCGGTAGATAATTTTTCCGCTCAAGGGGCGGTAAGCCGAGCCGCTTCCGCGGTACCCCCCGACAACTAGGTTTTCGAACCCAAACCGCTTTAGCGGTGCCCACCCCTACAACAAGCCGTTTAGGCGGTGCCCCCCTCTCCAAGGGTCTTCGGACCTAAGCCGCTTCGGCAGTGCCCCCAAGCCTCCAATGGTATTCGGACCCGAGCCGCTTCGGCGGTGCCCCCCCCTCCAAGGGTCTTCGAACACAAGCCGCTTAGGAGGTGCCCCCACCAAGGGTCTACGGACCGAACCCGCATTCGCGGACCCAACCTTACAACAGCCGCATTTGTGGTACAACATAACCCTACAATGGGTCTTTGGACCCCCTCAGCTTCCGCGTAATCTGACTCACAAGTGGGCAGAATGCCACAACAGGGTTCGCAATCAGTGCCTTTTGGCACCCAATTGCCAGTAGAGCAACCCCTTACGAGGACGGGTTGGAACCACCTTGTGTTATCCACCCTCCCTCGGCCCAGCCACCGGTAAGCCCAATTCGGGACTTGCCGCCCCTCCACAATTGTGAGAAATCCCAGCTCTTTCTTGGTCCACTCAAATGCGGTTGGTGGTCCCGGACACTGCCCGTGTCATTGTTCCCATGGACAATGACGCCGAGGAATACCGAGATGAGTTCTCCAGTGATACCGTTGAGCACGTAGGAAAGAATTTAGCAGAGAACCATCCACTACAACCGCAATTTCTACACATCGAAGCATGTGTCCAAAATTGCGCCAAAACACTGAACCAAGTCCTACAATTTGATGGAGACAGTCACAAGGCCGTTTTCGGAAACCTGGATTTCCTTTGGCAATATATCCAAGAACTTGGACAATTTTACCAAAAAATTTTTATCTCCACTACAATGGACCTTCAGAACCTCCACCAAGGTTTTGAACTCATTTTTGCGGGACACCTTGATACAAAACTTCCAACAGGTACAAGAGACCCTCCATATCGCAGAATAGTTGAATAACACAAAGTTTTCACATTTACAACAAAATCTACAACAAATGTTCACACAACTGGAAAACTTTTCTCATGAAATGCAAGAAATGCAGTCCCAGTTACAACAAAGGATAAAGCGCCTACAGGTGCGGAATTTGGCTTACATGTTTCATATGAGCACTTTTCAACTTTGTCCTATGTTGTACAACAATCACAAAAACACATTTTGCGTTTGGGTGATGAAAACACGAATTTTCATCAAAACTTTGCAAAAAATACGCAAAAACTATGTACAAAGAGCTTTTGCTAAAACAATTGGAAGAGTGGATTGCTCGCTTGGACCCTAACCAGTTTTTTCGTCATCCAGCAAACTTTTTCCTGCCTGGTTCAGGTCCAAGCTGGCTCTGGGCTTTGGGTGGGTGCACAATTTTGGGGGATGTACCCGGGGGGTTGAATTATATTTTTGATCAATTGACATGTTGTTGTTGCGGAATGTTTTGACCACCATTGAGACTTTTTGAAGTCTCTGGAACAGGGGGTGTCCCCTCATTTTCCCTCCATACAATGTATTTTCCCAATTTGATGAATTTCTGGGGGCTGGGATAAAGACGTTGGATATTTTCACAGCCCCTAGAGCCCCTAGGGCTTGAGCCCTTGGAAAAAGATGTCTCTGGGGGAATGTGCATGCGCCAGGGCTTTTTCCAGGGCACCTTGGGCACAAAGTCTTTGATAATGGGTTGTAAAAGCCTCCACCCTCTCCACTGGTCAATTTCACAAACCTCTTAGGCAGAGAGGCTTAAATGTTTGAGTAAAACAACCCCTGCTCCTCTGGTGGAGTGGGCCCCCCACACTTGGGGGGTACCCCTTTCTTGGCCAAAAAGTGCTTTGTGATAGAAGCAATGGTGTCTGCACTTATGGCCCTGAAGGGGGTTTTTAACGAATTAGGAGGGGCTCCCTGGTGATGAAGAATAAAGGTGTAGCAGCTAAATAGCACATCATTAAAAGAAATGTTTTTTGTGAATGGGGTATGGACGAAACCCTTCCCAATTATGGAATTTTTGTCCCTTTCGCTTAATCTTGATGTAGCGTGGCGTACCCAACACACTGGTGGTTCGTTTGACTTGTGCCAAGTCTGAGGACTGGTGTAAAAAGATCATTCGTGGGAAGAAATCAGTTGTGTACGCAATGTACAAATATCATTCGGCATGGGCGCCTTTGCCAGACGCAGGAGGATTGGGAGTGGATCCCAAAATGTCCCACACTTCTCCGGGTTTCGGTTCCAAAGCCCGTTGTAGGGGATTAACAGGGTGTGCAATCTCCGCCCACCAAACGCAGGAATCAAAAGCATAGCACTATATGCATTATTGGCTTGGGCCTTGGAAAATTGGAATAGCTGTATTAAAGCGTCAGCCACTTGGTCTGTTGTGGCTTCAGGGGGTGCACACCCATGTGTTCCAAAATGACCCACAGAAATGCAAAAGAACTCTGATAACGTTTTAGGCTGGGGTTTCTCCACAGAAAATCTTTAATGATCTGAACCTGAACTTGTTTCCCCTCCAAAATTTTCCTGAGCAAATCATGCAAAACAGGGGCCACCTGGGGGGTGTAATTTTTCCCCCTGCAATTGGTGAACATGCCCCTGTAGGGTGTTATTTTCAGGCAGGGGGTCCCTGAAACTCTCATTTTTATTAATTGGGGCCGCGATGTGGCAGAATCGTAGTAGGAGGTGACCGTCAAAACTTTAGTCTGGTGAAACATTTTCAATCTGGGTTCAAATTGTTGAATTATTGACCCGGGTGGTTTTGCATGCAGATCCCCATGTTGTCCGTGCACATTGTAATGCATTCTCCGCTGTGGCATCCCAGCGGGGCCACCTGGCCACATATTTGCGCAGTTTTTTTTGTTGCCCGGGGATGCAAAAAAATGTTTCCAAGTGTATGACATTTTGAAAATGCTGTCTTAGCCGTTGAAAAAGTTGGGGACGTAAATATTAATTCTCCCTTTCCATTTCCCACTTGCTTATGTGGTCTGCCAAGCATTCTTTTGAAGGTACCCAGTTTACTTGAAGATTTACTTGTTTTTCAATGCACCAATTCAAAAATGGGCTCGGCATTTTTGTTGATGGGTCCATTTTGCCCGATCCTTTTGTTTGGTAATAGTAAATTACCTGGTTGTCCACTGAGAAAGAAACAGTTTCCCAGGTTTGCTTAAACGTTTTACAGTGCTGATTGCTGCTCTGAGCTCCTTTACATTTATGTGTAAAATTGAGTCGTTCTCCAAAATTCCTGAACAAGTTCTCCTGTGTGGATGTCCAGCCCCCCACGCATGCGTGCTGCTGTCTGAGTGCAAATCTCTGGTTGATTTTTTGGGGAAGGGTTTAGCCCTTCAGGTGTCCAGCAGAATTTTTTTTCCCCTTAATTGGGCCTTGATTACCTCGCCAATGGGGTGTTTCGAGTCCCAGGGGGCTGTGGTACTTTTCCACCAAAAAAATTTCCAGGGCATCTGTAAAAGCCCTTCAAAAGGGCAGGGCAATTAAGTTGCATCTTATTTGACCCCAATGGCAGACAGCTGCCTTTTTGACTTGTAATCTTTTTTTCGCCATTTTCCCCAGATCCTTTTTCAATGTTTTTGTATTTCTGGGAGCAGCTGTAACTTTCGTTTCTGCAAGTTTAATTGAAAACCCAAATGGGTTGCCACTTGGGTGGGCTGGATGGTGGACTTTTTCATATTGATTTTGAACCCTTAATTCACAAAATATTTGAAGACTGTGTTCAGGACATTTTGTAAAATGTTTTGGGTGGGCGCACCAGCAAACGTCGTCCAGGTAAATAAACACCTGGATTCTCCTCTTTCTCCACAGCTTTTCGAAATTTCTCATGACTGACATGAAAATGTGGGGCATTACATTTAGCAAAAAGCAGCTGTGGAAATTCCCAGGTCTGCCTCCGTACCTGATGTCTTAAAAATGGCCCTAGGCATGGACTTAATGGGAATATGAAAATAGGCATCGTTTAGGTCTATT
>CAAHFI011883110.1:0-20701 GCA_900893395.1 Euglena gracilis | reverse complement strand
TCTCTCTCTCTCTCTCTCTCTCTCTCTCTCTCTCTCTCTCTCTCTCTCTCTCTCTCTCTCTCTCTCTCTCTCTCTCTCTCTCTCTCTCTCTCTCTCTCTTTGTCTTTATCTTTAAATTTCACACACAGAACAAGGTGATGGCGCCCCGTTTGAAACGCCGGATGTGACCGACGACAATGTGTTCAAGGAGAACCTTGAACTCATCCCACGCGAAGACCAGATGGATCCGGAGTACTGGAAGGTTATCATACTACAATCATTCCGACGGGGACTGACCGCACTTGATGTCTGGCGACATCAGATTGCCCCGCGTATTGGATTTTCCTACCCGATGCTTGATCTGACCGATTGCATTCCTGATCTTAAAACAATGTCATTTAAACTGAGGGCTGTTGGCAAGGCCATTGCAGTTTGTATCGATCCTAATTTTGACCATCCTAACCTCGAACGTGTACTTGATAGACTTTCAAAATGTGTTTGTCATCGATGCGTCACATAATCAAAGAAACAGAATGTTTACTCGTCAAAATATATATTTTTTTGTATTTTGTGCGTTCTTATTTCAGGTAAAAATGAATTGGCCAAATGCCTTTTGTAAAAAAATTGTGGATATGCAACGTCATTCTTTTTTCTATAGAAACGTCACCATGAACCGGACTATCGGCAACCACCCAATGTTCGACGCCATTTCTAAGGGGGTGGATCGTACACCGGTGGTGGAACTGATGGTCAACGACAATTCGACCGCTCTTCCGTTTGCTTGCAGTTTTGAAGGTTGTGGTCTTCCGTTGCCGCCAATGACAGCGCTTCAGCGGTTGAACAGCGATGGATTGTGTGTGCATCATAAAGGTATGAATTTGTATATACACGAAGGTTTATTTTTTTCTCCCGCCATCCCAGTGGAATCTACAGCCAACCTATTCCCCGATGTCGACGGAGAAGCAGCCGTTGAATCGTTTTGACCAACACCGAACCTTCGGGGAAACAGAAGCTTTCTGTAGCACTCCACTTACCTCCCTTGATCGGTGAGGACGATTCCGTTCCGTTGGCGACACACCTCGAGCCACGCTTCGACTTTTGGTTGAATGAATTCACCAAAATCCCGAGGCACTTCACCCTGTGTGAGCGAATGTGGCCTCGGTGTATGGAATTGTTTTCAAAGACACAGGTTAAAAAAAAAATATTGCTTTCTACAGTCTCACTTTTTTTTTTTCACTTATAATACAGGTTTCACCGCCACAGACTGCGCTGGTGGAGAACGTGGTGAACCATTCCGTTATCCAGACCAGACAGGAGTATGATTTTTTTATAACTATATTCTTTCCATCCAGACTGCTCTCGTTGTCCCAGATTAGCGCCGATCCTCCAGTCCGAGATCCGCGCCATGCTTCCGGGTATCATAAAAACCATCACGGACGACCTCGAGCAGCGCCGCACCGGTTCCGTCGCCAACCTAACCGACTACCACGACCGTCGCCAAGTCGAGGGGATCCAGTCGAACCCGCTCGTCACGGTCTCGCATCTCAAGACCGGCGTGTGGCGGAAGTTCTACAAATTGCGGGGCAGCGTTAACCTGACAACCGGACCGACGATGAACCGTCGGTCCGTCCACGATGCTGGTGGTTGAATACCTGCGGCTCCGCGCCAAGCCAAATGCAGACGCCGGGCTGCGTCGCGTCGCCCGGTTGATCGCCGGTCAGTTTTTCAACGCAGAGTACGCCACCGACGTGATCTCTCTCCGACCGGTGTGCAAGATGACACGGCAGTCCGTGCCGGTACACCCAACCCACAAAAAATGTACCGCCCCGTATCCGACCCCCATCGTGTATACGACGATGGCCGATGACGACCGGGTGCAGCTCGTCTTCGCGCTCGCAAAGTGGATCGTCGTCGACGGCGGCGCGCCGGGTGCCGTTCCCCGGAGGAGGGATTCAAGTTCCTCAACACCCGCCTTAGCGTGCTCGAAGCACCAGACCTCATGGTCATCGAGGTGCTGATCCGCAACCGTCCGCGTCCGTCCGCTGCCACCACAGGCCGGCGGACGGACGCGACACCGGTTCCCCCACTTCGGTCGGTACTTCATCCCTGAGGTCGCTAACCCCGCGCAGTTCCGGGGCTGTGTCCGGCAGCCGGTGAGCGGCGCCGTGGGCAGGCACTGGCTTGCCGCGGTCTCGCCTCGCATCGGGAGCACCGACATTCCGCATATCGTCGGCGCGCTGCGGTGGCCGGCGTGGATCGCCGAGGTCGTCTACGAGCTGCTCCGCGTCACACACGAGGTGTTCCATCAGGGAACCATTCCGGTCGTGCGGCCACTGACGGATGACGCGGTGGCCCAACTGCGCGTGGTCGCGGCGTTCTTTGAGTTTATCGGACGCGGTGCCGTGGGCGACGTGATCGGGGAGATCAACCACGCCAACCTCTTTTACCAACCGACGTTTCCGAATTCTGAATACATTTCATTTATCGTTTATCGCATGGATTTGGTTTTCTCTGGCAATCACTCGCTCCGTCTTTTTATTGAAAATATCACCTCCCTCTTTTTTTATTTTTTTCGAAAAAGACGGATTGCGGGATTGTCCGAGCCTTGTGTCCCTTTCAATTTTTTCTGTCATCGACGATTTTTTTGGTTTGCTTTGATCGGTTTGCCTTAATTTAACGAAGCGTTCTTTGAAAATATCCGAATTGATTCTCAGGGGAAGAAGTTGCATCGTCTGCAACCAATACTTCCTCTTTTCTTCATCCGAAGCCCTAATCTCACCGATAGCAGAAAACGCAAATTCTATCAAAATATACCAGCTCTCATCCCTTACTCTGCGCGCATCCTTACGTTCCATCTGTCGGAGCGCACGTACACAGGTAAACACCACACTCTGTCTTTCTGTCAACATCAACGGACGTTAACCAATCGACAACGGTGATTGTCGTCGATCGCTTTAAAATTTTTGTTAAAGTTAGGATCTGAGTAAAAATGCCAGTTCTAGCTTCTTTTTTTTGTACTTATAAAAAATAATAACAAAAAGAAATAAACTGAAAGACGTGTTTATTTACGATGGGGAATTCAAACAGTGGCCTTCCGATCGTCCATCGGAACCTCACTGGATATAATCCACACCCAACAGGATTCGATGGAAGAGGATGTCATGGTTCCAATCACCATTTGTTCCGATGTCCATGCCATGGATGTTTTTTTCACAGTCGGGTGTGTGCAATCAAAAACTTTAACTCCCACCCACGCGACTGGATCCACAAACAGTTGAAGGAGCGTATGGCATCGTCCCGATTGGCACACAACCGAAACTTTGTTGTTTTCATCGTCAACTGGTTGTTCACGAGCCTGAATGACGATGCGAATGCCCGCGCTTTGTTTCCCAGCTTTGACGAATTGGTTGAAGGTATCATGCAAAGTCTGACCAAGCCCGTTCCGTGGCCCGACGGATTAAAAGAAATGGGATTTATTCATAAAATGTATCCATTTTCTAGAATCCTCGCGGTAGATCCGTCGCTAAACGAGGAATGGAAGTGCCACGTCATCGATACCATCGGTCGTTTATTGCTCACCCTACAAGCGTGGAATAACGAGCAGGCCCAACTCGACCGTGACTTGGAACATTTGTTCCATACACTGAAAGAATGGGCCTATAAAAACGCCGAGGAGGTTTCCACGCTGCAAAAAAGACACCAAACGTGTCTGCATGATATCGTGGGGAAGATCCAATCGATGAAGTTTATGGACCATTGTAGCACCGATCAACTGCGTTACGTGAGTCGGTTGTACGAGAACGTCCAAACGGAGCTCAGCGGACTTCGCCGAAAGTTCGAGGCAAACCTTGCGAACTGTAATCGAAGTACGGACGAATTCAAGAGAAATTGGATGGCGTGTGAGGAGGAACGCCGCTCCCATACGTGCGAACCTCCTCCTCCTCATCCACAGCGGAAGGCGACGGAAACCGAGGAAAGCCTCGGTCCGGCAACGTCCATGTTCATAAACGCTGCAAATACGTACGTTCAGGATGCCTTTCAAAAATCCAAAACGTTTACATCGACGGCCATCAAAAATGCATATTGGTGGTACGTAAATTACAAACACGCCTGCCCCGATAAGGATACCAGCAGGTATCGTAGATTCCCACGAACGGAGGACGAAGAGGCATGGGCGGAACGAAAGAAACAGCAACAGCGATCGTCACCTCCGCGGCAACAGCAATCACCTCCTCCGCGATCGGAAACTGCGAAGCGCGGTAGAACCGAATGGAGCGGAGACGTCCCACCGGCCAAAGCACAGTGTCGACCGACTGAAACGACCTTCGACGACGAAAGGTTTCGGCGACTTTTGAACAATGTGAACGAAGGAACAGAATCGGAATGGAATTCTAGTACCAGCAGAAAGATTATGCAGGATATATGCATCCTCATGGGCGCTCAAAACTTGGACGACAGCATTCTGGTTTGTAAAAACATGCTTCTGAACGGATCGGTTGTCATTCGCCAATCAATGCCAATCGCTCCGGTTTCCAATCCTCCATCCCGATAAAAATACAACTCTTCCCGGCCAAATTCAATCACAATCCAAAGAAATATTGGGATTGGTAAAACAAATTTTGAATCTTTGCAGAAAAAGGTATGAGCAACAACGCCGCTGCGTCGGCCGTGTACAAATAAACCCGTTTCCATCTCCATTCAACTTTTTTTTTGATATCTCGGGCGGAGATGCCATCATACCATTGCACTTTGGAGATACACAGACACGCAACGGGTGTGCGCATCTCATCTTGGACGCTGAACACCATTCCTTGACGTACACGGGTTTTTTGTCTCCTAGAAAATTTCAACCCCAACCAAAAGTTGCCCCCTTTTGCTTTTTAATGTAAACCTATCAGAGAAAAGTGTACATATCAGAGAGATTAACGAAATCAGAGAAAAGAAGGTGCATCGCAATGCCCTCGTCGATTCGTCCGATCCAAACAGACATCACACTATGGATGTTTGATTATGAGATAATAACTCTGATTATCCGTATGAAAGTTTAAAAAAAAGTGGAAGGACCATTGCTTTTTTTATGGAAAATATAGGTGACACAACCTATAATAATCCGCAGTCGTCCTGTGGTCACAATCACCTTCGACGAAAACAACCGAGCTGTGGAAAATTTGAGGATCCGTATTTTGAATGCATCGATCGAGAGATCGGTGCGCGTCAGACACGAGCACCCTTTGCGCAACACGTATGGAATCGCGTTCTTGGAGCAATCAATGGTGCACGCTCATTGAAAGGTCTTGCGGCGTTATCTCGATCGGATATACGCAAGGCCTACTCCCGTTGGCGCGCTCGCCGTCGTCGTCGTCAAAATGCCGCCTCCGTTCCACTGGCGGAAATATCACAAAAACATCGTCCGAAGATTTTTTGCCTGCGACGCGTACATCCCGGATTCTTTTCAAAGGCGAAGGTGGCTTCGGCCGACGATGACCGCAACGATGGTCCGGTTTTTTTACCGCCGGTGGGGTCGCGCGAGATTGTCATCGGCACCTACAACGTGGGTGGCACGAGCATCAAAGCACTGCGGTTCAAACGGGTGTTGTCGCTCCTTGCCCCTCAGAGAGCGCATGTTTGGTCCTTGAGTGAGTTTCGACCCTCCCGCACCACCGTCGTCGATGATTACGTGGCGATTGCACGCTCATACGGATTTCAACTTTTTATTTCCGTCCAGTGGCCGGGCGAGGGCGGGGGTGGTCTTGCGCTCCTCGTGGACGAGAACATCATCCGTCCAACGATGCGAATGGACGAACGCGTACGCGGCCATTTGGTTGCACTGGACCTCTTCGACGGTGTGATCCGCATCATCGCTGTGTACGTTCCGCACGACTCGGTGATTCGCGATGCGTACGTGGCGCCGCAGATCGACCAACTTCTCTTCGAACGGCCCGGCGCCATCGTCCTCGGGGATCTCAATGCAGTGACCCACGACGGCGATACGACGCGACCGGCGGAATGCCCGCCGCGAAAGACTGTGAGTGCATTTTGGGACTGGCTCCGCCGACGGGAGGCCGATGGTAGCGTGATCGACGTCCTCCGACCACCGTCCTCGCAGTACGCGCCGCACACGCGCGTGCGTATGTACGGGGGGACCACATCGTATATCGATCAGATCTACCTCGGAAATGACCTGGTTGAGAAAAATATCGTATCGTCGTTGCACGCGACGGTGATTGACGTTTCTGGAAAGTGCGGCGCTTCGGATCACAATCCCGTTATCGTGCGAATTCTGCTTTGTATGGGCACGAAAGCATGACAGACAAAGTAAAACGACAACCCGCTGTGATATTAACCGATTTTTTTTTTCGTTGAAGACGGTTTTGGAATGGATGCCAATAAAACTGGTTCAGTTTCATTGAACAGTAAAGAGAATCCCGTGCGCGGGGCCGGATACCCATAGTGGGCGGCATTGCGGTGTTCAGTGGGGATCGTCCACAGCCAAGGCCTGCCTGAACAAGATGTTGTAAAAATATGCAATTGCCGACATTGTTCACTATCCCTGCCAACCCGGTTGTAACTGCTTACAAAAAGATGGACATCGGGTAACGTTGGACTCGGAGATGCGTATGCCGTCGACTGTACTGACGTCTGCTAAAACCGAGGCTTAAAGACGGGGCCCATGGGTAAATAAAAAGAAAAAAATCGTTTGACATCGAATGTTCGACGTTGGTCATCATAGTCAACGTCAACCATATGCAAACAACAACATCGAACCCGTTTACAACGGTGGCGACGACGACGGAACCATCTGGCTGCGCTGTCCCGAGGCCGCCCGTCGACTCCGCGTCAGCAGCAAGACCCTCGGCCGCTGGGCCGCCCGCGGTTGGATCCGTTCCGTCGCCCTCCCCGGCGGCGGACCCCGCATCCACCGCCTCTACGACGTCGCCACCATCGTTCACCGCCCCGCCACCGACGAAGCGGCAACGAACAACGCGGACAACGGCGATCATCAAAACCCATCGAGAAACGGAAAAAAAGGCGGAAGCGGAGGAACCGCGCCGTCCGCAGAAAACGAACGCGACGGCATCGTCGTCATCAACCACGCGACGACAGAAACCGGAAGAGGAGTCGGCCGTGGCACCGACACAACAACCGGCCACCGCCGCTGCGACGTCGTGTACGCCCTCGTGTCCACCGCGACGCAAGCCGCGGCCCTCGACCGCCAGATCGCGCGGCTCTGCGAACGCCATCCCGGCGTCGAACGCGTCTTCAGCGACGTCGCCAGCGGCCTCAACTTCCGCAATCGGCGGGTCCTCTGCGCCCTTCTGGACGCCGCGTTTGCGGGACGAGTACGCACGGTGTATATTGCCCACCGCGACCGCCTGTGCCGTTTCGCATACGATTGTCTCGAGTTCGTGCTCGGTCGTTGCGGAGGGCACATCGTCGTGGACGCACCAGCGCTGGATTCCACCGCCGCAGAGGACGACGGCGAACGCAACTTTGACGACGGAACGCATCACGGCGACCGGGAACGGGAACTTGCCGACGATCTCCTCGCGGTCGTCACCGTGTTTGGCGCGCGCGTTTACGGATCGCGCGGCGGCGGTAGCAACGGCCGCCGAAAACGCCCCCGCGAAGCGCCGGAGGAAGGAAATACCGGCCGAGAGCCCGCCGACACCATCAGCGGCGACCAACAATCCCCCCGTCGCCGAAACGTCGTTGCGCGCGTACCGTCTGCGGCTGCGCCGGTTGACGCCGGAACAGACGAAGGTGTTGCACACCTGGTTTGCCGCGCAGCGCTGGGGATTTAACACCATGCTGGCAGCGGTCCGGGACGGTCGGGGCGGCGCCGATAAACACGGCTTCAGCGAAATCGCCCGCAATGTGCCGATGTGGGTGAAGGCAACCCACAATCAGATATACAAAAATGGGATGTCCGACGTCGTGAATGCCAACAGCGCGGAAAAGACGAAGCGTGCGAACAACTCTTCGCACCGCGGGAGGATTCAGTTCCGATCGCTGCGGCGGACGCCGACCGAGTGCTGTCGGTTGGACAAATGCAAGTGGAAAACGGACGATCCGAATCACGAACGCAATCCACAGGACAAGGGCCTGGTGTTCGGCATCCGCACGGTTCCGGAGGAGGAGGTTGACGATGATGCGGCGGATGGATCTCCACCGCCGCGCAAGCGCCTCCGCGCCCGCATCGAATTTGGACGGGGTTTGAACACCGTGGAGGTGCGCGACCGGCGGTGGCTGATCGAGCGCCTCGCCGCCGACGTCTACCTGCGGCACGAGGCGAAGCTACACTGGGACAAGCGCGGCGGCGTCTTCTCGCTCATCGTCCTGCTCGATCGCGAACGCCCAGCCGACCCGGATCCGGAGTGCCACCGCAAACGCGTTGTGGCGCTGGATCCCGGCACGCGGCGCTTCCAGACGTACTACGATCCCGCCAGTGGGGAGACGGGCCCGGTGCTGCACGGCTACCAACAACGCCCGAATATGGTCGCTATTCTGGATGACGGCGACAACAACACCGCCGTCGGCGCCATACCAAACCGCCGACATCGACCAACGCCGCCCGTCTTCGTTGATCGGAGCGCCGGCGACGAGATCGAGCGACGGTGCCATACGATCGATCGCAAACAGTCCCGGGCGGATCGCCGCCGACGCTGGTGGACGCGCGCGGGGCATCGGTCGGCGAAGGAGTGGGCGGCGGCGGCCGCCGAGCGTATCATCCTCGCCGCGAATGACGACCACCTCGTGGCGGCGGCCGTCTATCCGTCGGACGACAACATGGACGTCGACGAGCATCGTCGCGTCGTGCGACCCCCCGCGGCGATGATTGAATCCGATGATGATGCCGGAGGAGAAGGTGCGTTCCTGCGATCCGCGGCGGCCATGCACCTGGGTCGCCGGTCGAGGGTGCGCTTCTGGTGCAACGAGCTGCGGAGCGGACGGATGTCCGTCGACGAATGGTCGCGTCGGATACAGCGCCGCGCGCACCAGACGCAGCGACAGGCGCGGCGGGACTGCGACTGCGCCTGCACCTCCACCACTTCAAGCACCACATGCATTATGCGGCGATCGGTTTCCTCTGGCGACACTGGGACGTGGTGATCGCATCGACGGCAAACATCGGCACGATGTGTCGGTGGGAGCGGTGGGACGCCCGCGGCAATGCAATTGTTAAACGACCGTTCAACAGCCGCTCGGCGCGGGCCGCGCTGAACTGGGGCCAGGGGTTGTTCCGCAAGCGACTGATGTCCAGCGCCGACCTCCGGCACGGCGCGGTCGTGATCGAGACCGGCGAGGCATTCACCACGCAGACGTGCGGCCTGTGTGGGACACGCAACCCCAACGTCGGATCGACCAAGGTGTTCGCGTGCGCGGACCCCGCCTGTGGCGTGCGCATCGACCGCGACGTCAACGGTGCGCGCAACATCGCGCTGCGAGTGATGACGCAGCACCTTCGGGCGTAGAAAACAATATGTAAAAAAAAACGGGTGGTTTGCTGGCCTCCCAGGCCCCTCGGGGCCGAAGAACGAACGGGCGTTTGGATTAGGACGAGATCAGAGGAAGGGTCATTGGAGAATACGGTGCATGTCTCTGAGGTCTCTGAAGTGCCAAATGTCCACCGTGAAAGCAGCCGGAGGTGCTCACTGGTTTGTATGGGCAAGAAAGCATGACAGTCAAAGTGACAGAAAACGAATCTGTTTTTTTTTCTTCATTTGTATTTTACGACGGTTTTAGGATGGGTGCCACTAAATTGGACTAAAATCGTTCCATTCATATATTTACTAGCCAAAGGGCCCGTGGCGTTAGCCACGGGGGGAGCGCCTTCGGCGCCCCCGTGGGTGCGCCTGCGGCGCACTCGCGCCTTCGGCTGCGGCGCGACGTCACCTACGCGTCGCATGCGGGTAAACGAAAGTAGCGACGTTGATGGCGCGGGCGCGGCGCCAATGTGGCCCGCGGGTAAACCTCGCGGAGTTCGCCTGCGACCGCCTCACCCCTGCTGTTATAAGGTGGACAAATAACGTCCTACTGGTCGATGGGATGATTCGCTCGCGCATCGGTCTCCGTATTCTGGTCGTTTTGGTCGTCGCGGTGTGTTTTTTGTACTACGCACCCCATCACTTACGGGACCGCTGGTACCACTTTAATTTCGCCCACGTGCACCGCGTTTCACAGATGGTGGTTTACGCGCCGCGCTCATCCGATGAGCTCGCTGCGTTCCTCCGAAAAAACACCGCTCCGTTGGCCGTGCGCGGCGCCGGGTACTCCCACGGGGGACAGGTGCTCGTAGAGGGCGGCGTCCAGATCGATCTGGGTCGATTCTCGGACGGTGTCATACACTACGATCCACGCCGGTGCTGCGTAACCGTCGGATCGGGTTGTCGTTGGTACGATGTGCTCGTAAAGATGGCCCGGTGGGGGCGCACGGTGGCCGAGATGCAAAGCTACTACAATTTTTCCGTGGGCGGATCGCTGTCGGTCAACTGCCACGGTCGCGGCCTGACGTACGGTGCGATATCCGACACCGTATTGGCGCTCCGGGTCCTGACGGTGCGGGGGGAATTTCTGTGGTGCGGCCCCGACCGCCGTCCGGATCTGTTCCCGGCGGTCCTCGGTGGATACGGTCTGGTGCTATTGTGTGTGAGGCGGTGTTGCGAACCGTCCCCAACGATCGCCTGCGACTCCGCGCGATCGCCGACGTGGCCGTATCGGATTTCCGGCGGCTCGTTCAGCGGGTCAGCGGAGATCCCCACGTTGCACTCTGGAATGCGAATGTTTATCCGTTCGATGTTCGACGCGTTCACTCCTACGAATGGATTACAACGGAGGCTCCGGCGACGCAAAAGGACACCGTCTGGCCGCCGCAGCAGGCCTACGTAGACCGCATGATCGCGGAGCAGCTGTTGCGGCGGGTGCCGGGCACCCGGGCGGTGCGCGCCTGGTTGGAGCCGAAATGGGCGCCAACGAAGGACGTATTCTACCGTTCATACTCCCTCGCCGAGGACGCACACACCCTCGACGTACTGGTACGCCGCCCGACCACCACGGTGCTTCAGAAGTATTTCGTTCCGACGGAATGCGCGGACACAATGCTTGCGGAGTTTCTCCCGCGGACAGCGGAAATCAACTGTCTCAATATATCCATTCGATTCGTCCGGGCGGTACGGAGCGCATTGCTCTCGTACGCTCCCGTGGACTCGGTGTCGGTGGTATTTTACATAAACGTTTACAACAACGAAAGCGGCCTCCGGGGACTACGTCGGTGGACGCACATATCCGTCCGTGCGATCCAACGATGGGGCGGTCGGTTTTATCTTCCGTACCTTCGCATGTATGAGCCCGTCGATGTTTGGGTGGCGTATCCCGAATGGCAAGAATTCGTGAAGATAAAGCAACGGTACGACCCAACCGATCGCTTACAAAACGAAATGTACCGATACATTCAAGCCAGAAATTTAACAGCACAATGAAAACATTGTGGCTTCTCTACCGGTTCGCATTCCCATTGTTGTCCATTTTCCCCTGTTTTTTTTCCATTGCTTTGTTTTTCGGTGGTTGTTTCATCGTTCGGATGTTGTTGCTTCTTGTAATCGAAGGCAAACGTTGGAGAAGTCCCATATAATCATTAACAGGTTGTACCGGTCAGCAGTTTTCAGGAGTTTCTGTGAAATTTGATTAAAATTCTCCAAGAATCGAAACCAAAAAAAAATATCAAGCTTGTGTTTTGAAACCCATCCGCTTCCTCGTTGCATTCATTGTTACTGTGTTTTTTCGGATCAAAAATGTTCTTCGTTGCAGATCCAACACATGTCAAGGGCCCTGTGGGTTCCCCGGCTCTGTGGCGTCTGCTTCGACGATCAGCAGACGCTGAGACAAAAACAGCAGTTCTGTGTTACCTGCACCACCAAACTGTGTCGGTACTGTGGTAAACAACGGCATTGTGATTGCGCAGGCTTCCTCGGTTGTGATCTGACAGGGAGTTTTTTTGTTTTACCATCCGAGGAACTGATTCCAGTCGAAAGGACACGGAGCACCAACGCGAGACCCGGGGATGGGAGTTTCTCAACGTGTTCCTGAGGTCCCTTAACCGGGATACGTTTCTGTTCTCTTTGTTCCCTGAGTTACGCGTCATCCATCCATCCCTGTGGAACATCAATCGGTGGCCAATTCCGCGGTCTGAGGAGAACACATGTAAGGAAACGAGAGGAGAAAAAGGATTCCAATATTCAGAGAACAGGGCCTCCGATCCCGGACAACAGGGGCGCGCACAGCTGCATTTCCTCGAAGTCTGGATGTGTCGTTGGACCCACGGCCGATCCCGGGACGGGCAGCTCCGGGCCGCCTACAACGTGTGCTTCCTCATCCACGGGGTACAGAGCCAGATGGTGTCCACCCCGCGGCGACGGGCGCTGTGTCTGTGGGCCCTCAGTGTGATGCGGTGTGACGTACTACCCAGTTGTTCATTCTTCTAGAAAAAAATAGCTAAATTTCTCCCCCTTCCCCGTGGAACTAGAAAACGCGAGTATAAAAGGCATAATTTGATATCTCATGCTTGCAGGATAAGCCCACAACTCCCGGAGGAGCTCCTGTACCACCTCTTTTTGTTTCATTGCTTGAAACAAAGACCTCTTCCTTTACTGTTTCGACCATCCGTTCTCGAACCCCAGTGTGACCGATGAACAACTGCTTTTTTTTTCACACTCGGGCCTCACTTTCCCATCGACTCCCCGTGATACCACGTGGTGACCATTTCTTTGAAGGCGAAAAATTGTTCGAGATTTTGAGAGTTAGGGTTAGAATCTGTGAATGTCACAAAATACAAAAATATACGAGGTGTGTATGACATACGGAGAAGCCGATATTTTGTGATGTCATCGGCTTGATTCATGTCCAGGGAAATGAATGACATTTCGGTTGAAAAGTAGAGTTGTGACAAATCGATACAATGCGACCGAGCACATCGCCGAAAGTAAAGATGTTGGTGGTGTGTAACGAATCTCGATGTATAGACTTGGTGTCGAGAACCGAAAGTCATCGATCACGTTGCAGACGGAGTCCGTTTGACACGCACTTTCACAGTCTGTTGTATCCGTCGATAACACACCGTTCCAACTGATCAACTCGAACGCATTTAAGACACACCGGTCGAGGCAGCGGCGGAGCGAAATAATCAGGGAGGCATCGTTAAAGGCGCAAAGCGAGAGTTCGAGATGCATCATATCCACCGGTGGTGGCAGGTGGTCGAGGACGGTATCGAGACAATGCGCCCTTCTATCCTGTGAAGCCCAAAATAGCTCCCCGATTGACCGCATACGGCCCACGATCGTGGATATCCGTCGATGTGTGGACACAGCGGCGCCCGTTGACGTGACACGCAAATGAAAACAATCGTGCGTGGCGTGCTGCGTCTCACAGATGTCGCAGTGGGGTCGGTTGTGCATGACAGTGGCGTCGAGGTCGAGTTCAAGATGAGCAATAGAAACGGGGATGAGTAAACACCTCTCCAAACGTGTGTTTTGAAAGTCAAGTGTCAATGCATCCAACGTCGAGGGCAGCTCAACGGACAAAAGATCGTTACACCTCGATTCGATTGAGAGCTTTCGACACCGAGTGAGATGACCGAGGGAGATAGATCGAACACCGTTGATATTCGACACGGCGAGCTCAAGCTCTTCCAATCCCTCCGGAAGGAACGGTCCAAAATTAACCGGTTGAGAAACTTTTTCACTGTTGGAAATGTCGAGGCTCAGGCGGCGGAGCACACGGAGCAGTCCGATGCCATCGCTCATCAACACACCCATAACCCATAGCGTCGCTCAGGCCACAGTTACCGAGAGAGAGTTGCAATTCGTTGAGCGTTCCACGGAGAGAACCAAGGGCGCGGGTTAATGCCGTCCAGTTTCTGAACCTCAAGCCGGTTATCGGTGCCGTTGAAGTCCAATCCTAACAATTCCAAAAAGGGGTGGTCGCGGAATGAGAGATACAAACGACGGAGGGCCACACCCAATTGATAGTCTCGAAGGACGGTGACGGGGGCGACGTTGGAACCACCGGGGTATGTATCCGCGACAATTTTGACACATCGCACCGTGGCCGAGCTTTCGACCACAAGTCGGTTGATTTGGAAAAGAATGCGGTCTGGTTGGTGGGCCCCGACGACGTAGATTAAATTCAGATGCCGGCAGACGGGTGAGGTGGGGGTCAGGGCAGGGTTCAGGCATCACCCGACTGATGGGATATGCGTAAGACACGGACAACGGCGCAACGCGGCAACCAATGCACACACCCCCCGTTCTGACACGGAAGAGGCTGGGAGCGACAACTCCACGGACCAACGTTCGATGCCTCCAAATCCGCAAACGCCGGAGTCGGGTGAGAGAAGCCCAGAAACGTACGTCGAGGCGGTTTGGAAGGTAGAAGTTTAAAAAGAGTTCCTCGAGGACGGGGAGTCCAGTCTCCAGAATATGTGTTACATTTGGAATTCGAAGTGATGAACTATCAAAAAAAAAAAGGGTCAGCGCTCGTATTTGATTTTTGCCGGTCAAAGCGTCTATCAAGGCTTCACTGTGGTCGACGGCAGAATGAACACCATACCGGAGCGTGAGACGCTCAATCCCTCGCGCCGACCGCTTAATTTCATCCCTCGGCCAGACCAATTGGTGTCCGAGTACGCGGCCGTGTGTAACGGTCGTCACAACGGCATGGTGGTTCCGGAGTGCTGCCCAGAACCGACGACAAACCTCAGACAAAAATTCTGTAGAATGCAAGTGGAAGGCAATCTCTAAGAGTACGTCGACCGAAAACCGTTTCGCTGACATTGACGCGTGATAATATTTTTACCGGTGAGGATTGAAAAGGTTTAGACATCATCTCATCCGTTGACATCCCAATATTTGTAACCTAAATTTTATAACAGAATATGATTTACACTACGCAAAGGACAGTTTTTTCGGTGAATTCTTTCGTTTTTCGTAATATCTCGACAACCGTGTTCTCGATAATTAGAAAAGTCCCAGTATTGTACCCATAGCTGTCGGATGTTTAAGGCGTTCTCCCGAGCCTCCAAAATAGGACCAAATAAAAAAAAACATGCGTTTATTTTCCGACCAGAGATTAGATAAGGAAGGACGGTCCCACATTCCCCGAATTTATATACTATGACTTTTCTAATTATGGAGAACACGGTTGTCGAGATAATATGAAAAACGGAAGAATTCCCTGGGAAATATCACATTTCGCATTTATATAAATTCTAGTAAATAGAAAAGTTACAGTACAATCTTATTTTTCCATTCCAGTAACTTTTTTTTTTTACGATGCAATGCCGTAGGACCGCATCATTTCGGCGCGAATGGCCGTGAATTCCGTTTCATCGAGCGCCTTCCCGAACATCTGAATCTCGCGGATGTCCATCGTGGCCAGGGTGTCCCCGTTCCACTGCGACCGCCCGACCCAGCCGTTCTTAAACACCGTCGGTTCGTTCGCCGGCGGGTTCCACGCCTGATCGAACCGGCCACGGGGCCCGACGAATGTCAGTGACCGGCTGGCCGGGGCCAGTCGCATCGCCAGTGCCTGCCACGTATCGTCCGTAAAATTACCCATGGGCACCTGTGGCGTCGCATTGTGCTGTTGAAAATTCCACCACGACGTGTTTTGCATCCGGGCCAACAGGAGGTTGCCCGTGCCCGCTCCGTTCCCGAAGTCGAACACGCGCGCCCAGTTGGCCGCCGCCGGACCGCGCCAGCGGACGCACACGAACGCCGTGAAACCCTGGGTGGCCAGGCGGACGCTCAGGGGACCGAATTCGAAAAAGCCACCGTTGAACGCCGGATCGACGCCGGTGCTGGCCGCCAACCGGACGAACGGGTGGGCCTCGCTCTGCGCGTAGAACACCGGTGGCGCACCGCCGGAACCGACCGCCGATCCAATCCCCGGCGGTTTCGACCGATCCGCCTACACCCAGCTCGTAACCGCTCCGTTGTGGGGGACGCTGCCCGTCAGATCGGCGGCCCGCACCCACAAAAGAATTTCAGCGGCGGTGGCCGATGTCGTCGGTGGCAGCGGCGTCAACTGGGAACGCAGGTTCTTAATCTCCTCTCGTGCATCCCGGAGTTGCCGCTCCGACTCTGCGAAGGCGGAATGTCAAATACCGCAGGCCGCTTTTTCAGTCTGGATTTTTTTGATTCGGAGCAACAGGTCGTCCACTTTCGTGGTGGTGGCTGACGCCATGGTTTTTATTGCGTTTTATTTTAACCTATATCAGATATCAGAATCTTCGGAATCAAAAAAAAAAAAAACAGGTTTGGGAGACCCGACAACCGAGAACAGTTGAGAACAGGAGCACATCGTAGCATCTAATATACGAACGAAAGGTAAAGCAGTAAAAACAAACAAAACATGCGTCGTCGCGTAACACAAAGCTTTGACGATGTGAAAATGGACCAATACGTGTTGACATTGGGACATCTACGCAACCAAACGCATGATCTTTGATCATGATTTTTGGGCGTATATTTTCAGATCAGAGTGTTCAATGCGTCGTGTACTTCATAACATTTACCGCTCTCGGTTTAAATCGTAAATACGTCAACGAACATGAAACAGTTTCACCAAACCGCGGAGGCCCTTCAATTTTCAGAATCAATACTCAGAGGCATAAGGAAGGCGATGCACGTGTATATGGCAACCGGAAAAGTATCGACGTCAAGAAAAAATTGGGCAGTCACAATACGAGAAAATCCATCTGCGAGGGCAGCGCTCGTAAACGTGCCCGTTCTTTGAGAAGTCAAAGAATTTACATCCTCTGTTGCGTACGCGTTTCTTTGGGTGAAAGATAATACCGATTAAGTAGACGCGCGTTTGTTCGTTGTGTACAACGGAAGGGATTTAAAGAAATTGGATTCCAGCATGGTTGTTTCTCCCAATGATAAACGCGTTGAGTGGTTTAAAAATGTTATCCATTCAGACGATCTTCGGAAAGTCTCAACTGCTGAAAATGAGGACCAAAAAATAAATAAGTGGCGCGTCTTACTTACTTATCTCGTGGAAGGGAGTAGTAGCAAAAACAAAAACTGATTGTTTTAGAGACCATTTTGCTATCGACAACGTACAGTATTTTCTGTCAAGAATGAACGCATAAAAAAATGAGATTTTTTGTTTCGTTTTTTTTTTAACTCGTTCCTATGATGTTGTAACATTTGTTGTATTATATGTATTTGTTATTTCCCCGGTTTATATTCTATGTCTGTGTGTATTCTCAACCAATATTTTTATTTGGAAAAAGTCACAGTTTTCATCATATTTTTCCGCGTCGCAAACGTACGCTGATCAAGGCCGCAACCGGTAGATGATCGGAAGCCACGTAGCCGCGGGTACGGTGTCGCAGTGCCCCACTGTCAACCAAATGCACCGATGCCAACGACGATCCGGCACCGTACCAAATCTGATCGAATGGTTGCGTCAATCGGTCGGATGTGTCGGTCAAACAGCACGTGTTTCCGATCTTGGCGCACTTGATGCGCACTCTGCCGAACAACCGCGCCTCCCCCGGTGCTCCGGCTGGATCGACGTTCATGTCCCCGGCGATGAGGACGACGTCCGCCGGTCGGCGGCGTTCGGGATGTTTTGGTGCTTTCCTTTGAATCTCTTCGCACGTTTCCACGATCCGTCGGAACGAGCCACCGTGCCAACCCTGAACGTTCCATACCTCGACGACGAGTGTCCGCACCGCAACGTTTCGGAAACGGACGCACTCAAAAACGTCCGCCCTTGCCGCTCGGACCGCGCCGTGGCGCGTCGCCCAGTTCGCTGACCGGCTCCCAAAGCGCTTTGCGGTACACTACGGCCGACATCAACACCGTTCGCCCACCGGCCGTGCATTGACGGAACACGACGCTGTCGTGCGTCGAAGGGAGGGCCGCGCGACTCCAGGCCGCCCACACCGTACGTTCCACTTCCTGAAAACATACAAAATCGGGAACGCGGGGGCCGTGCAACAGGTGACGAATGATACGGGCGGAATTCGTAGCGCAGGTATTGAGTTCGTTCGGTCCTGCCGTTCCGCAACTGCGCGGCAAATGTTGTAGGCTCGGATTGTTACCCGGAATTCCCGCCTGAAATTCCCAGCACAGATTCCACGAGATGATTCCGATATGCATCCGTGTTAAACGCAACGGTTTGTTTTGTTTAAACGATCGACAAAAGAATTAAAAATAAAACGAATGAGAAGAATACCGTAATATCGGTCAAAAAAAAAGCATCCCTCCGGTGGTCCAGATGCATTCGTCCGGTGGTGAGAGTTCTCTGCAACATCATTTCGTATCGTGGACGTCTTTCATCGCCAAAGGATTCCTGTCTTGGGATATTTGGAAAGCTAAATAAAAAAATCGTGTGATTAGGAAGTTAAAAAAAATTATTCACCGCTCTCCATTCCGTTGTCGCGAAGAAGAGCTTGGTTATTGTCACAGTCGTCATTTTTATTGTTTTGATACTTTTGTTCCGTCGAAAACCGCACCCCGATGACGCATAACGATCACAGGCACCCGTAACCCCTCCTCCATCCGCAACCCCACCGCCACCGGCAACCCCAACGAAAGAGTCCTACGTGGGTTGCTACCTCGACGATCCGGTGCGTACGATGACGTGGATGAACGACGGAAAGTTTACGACCAAGGAAGGGTGCCGCACCATAGCCATGGCCGCCGGAAAAAAATATTATGGCTTGCAGTTTGTGCAGGCGGACGGACAAATTCAATGCTTTTCATCCAATGATATTAACCAAATCAAACGATTGGGCAGGGCTAAAAATTGCTCCGCGACGGGGGATCGCATTCTCGGTGGGCCCTATAGTAACGCAGTGTATGAGCTTTTATAAATAAATATAAAAGAAAACGGATGTAAAATTCATATACCTAGACCCCCTCTTTTTTTTTTTCTTCTGTTGATACTGCAAATGACGACGTGCTGCTACTAAACAAGGGGAACGATCGTTTCATCGAGGGCCATGCCCGAATGTCAGTTATCAAAAAATCGAAGAGATTCGGACGAAAAAAACGGATCTACAACACCAACCGCTCCATCATCGTTGCATCGGTGGGACGGGGCAGTATTTTCCCCGTCGTTGCCAAAAAACTTGCTTGGCATAGCCGACCAATCGTTCCGTTGCGTGCTCCACGGGTCGATCACCGAGCCATTGATGTGCGCGGTGTAGTATGTCCCGGTCCGCACTGGAATCGATGGCGACGAGCAGAAGTACGCTGCGAGACCGCGTCCGCTCTTGGTCAGCGGCGACGCCCGACGGTTGCCATGTACTATCTTCGAGGGCGCGACGCAGGGCACCCGACCGACAGGAACGTCGCAGCTGTTCCACCACCGACAGACCCAATCTTGGACGCCGTCGCACGTAGTACGCCACACATGAAAGCATCGCCGTCGATCCCTCCGTCGCATTTCATCACCGCATGCTGCACGTCCCGCCACAGCTGGTTCGTTCGTGCGTCCCGCGTCCGGAGCGGACAGGCACAGGCCAGAGAAGGCCGCAGAAGTTGCGGGTCACTTACCGCCGAAGACAGCGCTAACAGTACACGGGGGTTGTGACATCCGTAGATAATGGTGGCCGCACGTTTCATCCAATCCGTTGAATGTCCACGCCAACCGAAACGACCCGGTGATCGGAGGAGTTTCTCTGCGTCTTGAGGCGTATATAAATCCTTGGAATCGCCTTCTGATTGTGCTTTATCGTCGGTGTCACCACGGATCATTTGTCGTCGATTGAACAAGTGAGGTTTGTCTACCGTCCTTCTCTTTTTCTCGTAAATTCATTTCATCCTTCTTAGCCGGAATCGAAAGTCCCTGAGGTTCAGATATATAAAAAAAGCACTGAAACGTAGATCTGAATAAATACATCCTTTCTGTCGGCCTGTACTTCCTTTTTGGTTGATTTTTAATGGTGAGCATCTGATGGTGGAAAACATCAAGTTAAATTGATGGCACCGATCGATGTGCATTGTAGGCACGGTACACCGTTCAAATCTTCTGCCCTCTTTCGCAATTTGTGGTGGTGGTGGTTGGATTTTAGTAGTCCACAAAGTCTGGAGACGTTCGGCAATGTCAACGCGGTAGACGACAAACGGAGTAGAGTTCTCTTATGTGAGATAGGCTCAGCCTTGATTGCACAAAAAAAATCGGTCCAAAAATAACATTACGTAACCAGTCACACGCCGTACGATCGCATCATGGCGGTCTGCACCGTTGTCATATCCGCATCACTGAGCGCGCTTCCGTACATCCGTATCTCGCGGAAATCCATCGTGGAAAAAGCGTCTCCTAACCAATGCGAGCGTCCCACCCAACAATTATTCATCGTCGTCGGATCCGTGGATGGTGGGGTCCACACCTGATCGACTCGTCCGGCCGGACTGATAAACGTCAGCGACCTGGTGGCTGGTGCCAGTCGCATCGCCAATACCTGCCACGTGTTGTCCGTGAAATTGCCCATGGAAACCTGTGAAGTCGCATTGTGCTGTTGAAAATTCCACTGCGCTGCTTGGCCCATCCGCCCACACAGAATGTTTTGGGAATTGGCACCATTGCCGAAATCGAACACACGCGCCCAGTTGGCCGTCGCTGGTCCACGCCAACGGACACATACCAATGCCGTAAAACCCTGAGTGTTTAAGCGGAGACTCAGCGGACCGAATTCGAAATACCCTCCGTT
>CAAHFI011883080.1:0-23152 GCA_900893395.1 Euglena gracilis | reverse complement strand
CGATTAAACCGTCGTTTGAGACGCCGGGTTTCAGGACAGTTCAGGACAGAACGGCGTCCCCCCCACGGTTTTACGGACGCCGGTTCTGTCCTAAACCCGGCGTTAGGAACGCCGGTTTTGTCCAAAACCCGGCGTCCGGTTTTCATTCCTAAAAATGGCACCAAAAAGTGCCAAAAGTGGCCCTAAGGTGCTGGTATGACTGTTTCAACCATCTAGGACAATGAATTTTGCCATTTGGGGACCAGTGGGTGGATATCCAAATTTGGTGAAAATTGGCCCCAGATTTGGAAATAGAGTACCGTGCAGCGTGGAAAGATCTGATGACACCGCTGTCGTCTGTTGAAAAGAGCTTTCGATCGAGGGGTAACTTGGTACCCTAACGTGCACGCAGCCCGAGATACGCCGCGATCGTCGGATCGGCCAGAATCTGAGTCGAAATTTGTGGTAATTTTCAGTGATTTTTGGTTTAAGATGCTTAATAAACCTTACAGAAAACGTTTTTTCTCTTCGAATCAACCACCTGAGGGGTCCCGGGGGGCACCAGAGTTGTGAAATTAGGATTTCCCAGTGACAGAAAATACCCCCCCCTAATTGACCCCCCCCCTAATTGACCAAATGCCCGGGGAAAATTTTTTCGACCCCCCCCCCTAATTGACTGCCCGGGGGATTCTGTGCTGAAGCACCCCCTAATTGACGGTACCCCCCTAATTGACGCCCCCCTAATTGAACCCCCCCCCTAATTGACCAAAAGGGGGTCCCGTGGAGAGGTCCCACGGTCAATTAGGGGGGGGGGAGGTGGTAAGAGCTCCAGGCGGTGTGGCTGAATTTGGTGGTGATCGCCAGTCGTCTGATGAAAAGAGCTTTCGATTGAGGGGTGACTTTGTACCAGGACGATTGACACAGCCAGAAATACCCTCGCGATCGCCGAAATTTGATGAAATGCAAAGTGGCATGACATTGCAGATAAGTGGTCGGGATTGGTCCTGGGAGTGTCCTTTTGACCGAAGGGTGGGGACGCCGGTTCTGTCCTGAACCCGGCGTCTCTAAAACGCCGGTTTAAACAAGGGGTGGCGGACGCCGGTTCTGTCCAAAACCCGGCGTTTCCGGACGCCGGGTTTTTGGACAGAACGGCGTCTGCCACCCCTTTTTTGTAGTAGAAGTTTTCACAAATGTGATGCCATGTTACCCATCAATCGAAAGCTCTTCTCAAGGGCTTTTGACAGATGGCCACAGGATTCAGCAATAATGCACACAGCGCTTCTTTCAGCAATCATGTATTCCAAAATTTGACATCCTGATTTGTGAAATCCCACACCTCAGGTGCCATACGGCATATCAATCGAAAGCTCTCCCCATGAGCTTTCATTTGGTGCCCTTAGAACTCAGCCACAACTGCATAGCGCTCTGAAAATTGCCTTTTCGCAAATTCCAAAATCCACTGTGCACCTGCTATGGGGGTTGGTACACCCCCCACCTCCGAGGGGCTCGCACGCTATTTACCGCCCTCCCTCTTCCTAGCCGGACCCCTCGCCACGCCACCCAACAACATTTTTCATTCTGCAACCATGGCACACCCTCCCCCCCCCCATCCGAGACCCCCTCGCCACGCATTTTCACGCCATTTCCCCCCCTCCTCCCCCCCCTATTCGGACCCCCTCGCCACGTCGTACCAATCCCCCCATGTTGCCCATCGATAGCCCTTCTCGAGGGATTTCAGCAGATGGCCTTAGATTTCAGCCGTGCTGCATGGTATTCTGTTTCAGAAATTTCCCCAAATTTGACCAAATGGAAATTGTTGCACAAAATACCCCAATTTCTGGCCAAAATACCCCCGAAAACTGCTCAGATATGATTGATATGATTGCCAATGTCGAAAAACCACTTTGGACACTTTTTGGCACTTTTTATTTTGGGTCCCCAGGACGCCGTCTTCCCGCCGAACCAGCGTTCTGGACGCCGGTTCGGCGCATAAATTTATGCGCCGAACCGGCGTCCAGAACGCCGGTTCGGGCGTGAAGCCAGAGCCCCTATACACGGTTTCAAAACAAATACAACACGGAAAAATGGTGCGACGAGCCCAACCTCGCAAATATTCGTCCAACGAGTCATATTTTAACCCGTTATCCTCACAAAAATCGACAAAAGTCAGAAAATGTAGGATGCCGGATCGTTGGACGCCTTGCGCTCCGGAAAGTCTCTTGTTTCTTTCTCAGCAAACAAGGGGCCGTTCACAGGTCATCTGCCTCCTGCTTACCGCCCTCAGATATTTTGCGGATCACAGCAACAAATTCCTCGGGGGGGGGGGCGGAGTTTCTACACAAAAATCGACCGACACTAACAGATTCAGCAGGGGCGCCGGGCGCGAGCGAGCGAAGCGAGCCGCCCGGCGCCCCTGCTGAATCTGTTAGTGTCGGTCGATTTTTCTAAAACCTATTTTGTCTGGGCCCGACGCCTGTCTTGATATTCATTCGACCGAACCGCCTGGACGGAAATATGGTCAAAAAAGTGGTTTTTGGCCCATTAACGGGCGCCTGAATGGAAATCGACTGACATAAACGGCGCCTGAATGGAAATCGACCGACATAAACGGGCGCCTGAATGGAAATCGACGACATAAACGGGCGCCTGAATGGAAATCGACTGACATAAACGGGCGCCTGAATGGAAATCGACTGACATAAACGGTTTCCGATGTCTTGGAAATCGACCAACCTTTTGTTTCCTTTTTTGAATGCCTTTTTGTTCCGTTTTGGGACATTGTCAGTTTCAGCCTGAAACCCGTTAATGTCGACCAACCTTTTGCCTTTTTTTTCGGAATGCTTTTTTCTTTTTTCAATCTCTATATCAAGAACTGCGTCTTAAACGCAGACTCTGACCTGAGTCTGCGTTTCGAAACGCAGACTCAGGCCGAATAACAGACTGAGCGTTTCGAAACACAGACTCAGGCCAGAGTCTGCGTTTTTTTAGAAACACAGATTTTGACCAAAGCCATGTTGCTATGAACACAGCCTTGGCCCGAAATCCGATGATGTCAATATAATTGCAATACAGGCGTCGAGCCCAGAAAATAGGTTTGACATTGCCAAATCACTCCTCACCCGAAAGCTTTTCTTTCAGATGACCAGTGATGACAACTGGTTCAGGACAAATTTGCCGAATGCTTTTTCTGAAGATCCAGAAAATAATAATCTTAATACCGTCCTTCCGTCTGTTCCATCCAAAGTTCAGCCAGCTGTGATCACCTGGCCACAAAATTTGGTTTTTGTCTGATCCATAACTCCTCCACAACCCCATAGGACCAAAAATGTCGAAAAAAAGGGAAATCCAAAATGTCCAAAAAGTCACTAAAAATTCCCAATCTGACCAGCAACAGATTTCAATGGAATGGAAATCGACCGACATAAACGGGCGCCTGAATGGAAATCGACGACATAAACGGGCGCCTGAATGGAAATCGACCGACATAAACGGGCGCCTGAATGGAAATCGACCGACATAAACGGGCGCCTGAATGGAAATCGACGACATAAACGGGCGCCTGAATGGAAATCGACTGACATAAACGGTTTCCGATGTCTTGGAAATCGACCAACCTTTTGTTTCCTTTTTTGAATGCCTTTTTGTTCCTTTTGGACATTGTCAGTTTCAGCCTGAAATGTCGACCAACCTTTTGCCTTTTTTTTCGGAATGCTTTTTTCTTTTTTCAATCTCTATATCAAGAACTGCGTCTTAAACGCAGACTCTGACCTGAGTCTGCGTTTCGAAACGCAGACTCAGGCCGAATAACAGACTGAGCGTTTCGAAACACAGACTCAGGCCAGAGTCTGCGTTTTTTTAGAAACACAGATTTTGACCAAAGCCATGTTGCTATGAACACAGCCTTGGCCCGAAATCCGATGATGTCAATAAATTGCAATACAGGCGTCGAGCCCAGAAAATAGGTTTGACATTGCCAAATCACTCCTCACCCGAAAGCTTTTCTTTCAGATGACCAGTGATGACAACTGGTTCAGGACAAATTTGCCGAATGCTTTTTCTGAAGATCCAGAAAATAATAATCTTAAATACCGTCCTTCCGTCTGTTCCATCCAAAGTTCAGCCAGCTGTGATCACCTGGCCACAAAATTTGGTTTTTGTCTGATCCATAACTCCTCCACAACCCCATAGGACCAAAAAGGAAAAACGGGCGAAATCCAAAATGTCCAAAAAGTCACTAAAAAATTCCCAATCTGACCAGACACAGATTTCAATGGAATGGAAATCGCCGACATAAAGCCTGAATGAAATCGACCGACATAACGGGCGCCTGAATGGAAATCGACTGACATAAACGCCGCCTGAATGGAAATCGACTGACAATAAACGGCGCCTGAATGGAAATCGACCGACATAAACGGGTGCCTGAATGGAAATCGACCGACATAAACGGGTGCCTGAATGGAATCGACTGACATAAACGGGCGCCTGAATGGAAACGACTGACATAAACGGTTTCCGATGTCTTGGAAAATCGACCAACCTTTTGTTTCCTTTTTTGAATGCCTTTTTGTTCGCGTTTTGGTTGGGACATTGTCAGTTTCAGCCTGAAACTCGGACCAATCTTTTGCCTTTTTTTCGGAATGCTTTTTTCTTTTTTCAATCTCTATATCAAGAACTGCGTCTTAAACGGCAGACTCTGACCTGAGTCTGCGTTTCGAAACGCAGACTCAGGCCGAATAACAGACTGAGCGTTTCGAAACACAGACTCAGGCCAGAGTCTGCATTTTTTTTAGAACACAGATTTTGACCAAAGCCATGTTGCTATGAACACAGCCTTGGCCGAAATCCGATGATGTCAAATATTGCAATACAGGCGTCGAGCCAGAAAATAGGTTTGACATTGCCAAATCACTCCTCACCGAAAGCTTTTCTTTCAGATGCCAGTGATGACAACTCGTTCAGGACAAATTTGCCGAATGCTTTTTCTGAAGATCCAGAAATAATAATCTTAAATACCGTCCTTCCGTCTGTTCCATCCAAAGTTCAGCCAGCTGTGATCACCTGGCCACAAAATTTGGTTTTTGTCTGATCCATAACTCCTCCACAACCCCATAGGACCAAAAATGTCGAAAAAAGGGAAATCCAAATGTTCAAAAAACTAAAAATTCCCAATCTGACCAGCAACAGATTTCAATGGAATTGGAAATCGACCGACATAAACGGGCGCCTGAATGGAAAATCGACCGACATAAACGGCGCACTGAATGGAAATCGACTGACATAACCGCGCGCTGAATGGAAATCGACCGACATAAACGGGTGCCTGAATGAAATCGACCGACATAAACGGGTGCCTGATGGGTGCCTGAATGGAAATCGACTGCATAAACGGGCGCCTGAATGGAAATCGACTCGACTAACATAAACGGTTTCCGATGTCTTGGAAACCGACCAACCTTTTGTTTCTTTTTTGAATGCCTTTTTGTTCCGTTTTGGGACATTGTCAGTTTCAGCCTGAAAGCCGTTAATGTCGACCAATCTTTGCCTTTTTTTTCGGAATGCTTTTTTTTTTTTCAATCTCTATACCTAGCAACTGCATCTTAAAACGCAGACTCTGGCCGAATAACGGGCTGAGCGTTTCGAAACACAAACTCAGGCCAGAGTCTGCGTACTTTTAGAAACACAGATTTTGACCAAAGCCATGTTGCTATGAACATGTTGCTACACAGCCTTGGCCCGAAATCCGATGATGTCAATATAATTCCAATACAGCGTCAAGCCCAGAAATAGGTTTGACATTGCCAAATCACTCCTCACCCGAAAGTTTTTCTTTCAGATGACCAGTGATGACAACTGTTCAGGACAAATTTGCCGAATGCTTTTTCTGAAGATCCAGAAAATAATAATCTTAAATACCGTCCTTCCGTCTGTTCCATCCAAAGTTCAGCCAGCTGTGATCACCTGGCCACAAAATATGGTTTTTGTCTGATCCAAGAACTCCTCCACAACCCATAGGACCAAAACTGTCGAAAAAAAGGAAATCCAAAATGTCCAAAAAGTCCCTAAAAGTTCCTAATCTGACCAGCAACAGATTTTAATGGAATGGAAATCGACCGACATAAACGGGTGCCTGAATGGAAATCGACCGACATAAATGGGCGCCTGAATGGAAATCGACTGACATAAAGGGCGCCTGAATGGAAATCGACTGACATAAACGGGCGCCTGAATGGAAATCGACTGACATAAACGGTTTCCGATGTCTTGGAAATCGACCAACCTTTTGTTTCTTTTTTGAATGCCTTTTTGTTCCGTTTTGGGACATTGTCAGTTTCAGCCTGAAGCCGTTAATGTCGACCAACCTTTTGCCTTTTTTTTCGGAATGCTTTTTTCTTTTTTCAATCTCTATATCAAGAACTGCGTCTTAAACGCAGACTCTGACCTGAGTCTGCGTTTCGAAACGCAGACTCAGGCCGAATAACAGACTGAGCGTTTCGAAACACAGACTCAGGCCAGAGTCTGCGTTTTTTTTAGAAACACAGATTTTGACCAAAGCCATGTTGCTATGAACACAGCCTTGGCCCGAAATCCGATGATGTCAATAAATTGCAATACAGGCGTCAAGCCCAGAAATAGGTTTGACATTGCCAAATCACTCCTCACCCGAAAGTTTTCTTTCAGATGACCAGTGATGACAACTGGTTCAGGACAAATTTGCCGAATGCTTTTTCTGAAGATCCAGAAAATAATAATCTTAAATACCGTCCTTCCGTCTGTTCCATCCAAAGTTCAGCCAGCTGTGATCACCTGGCCACAAAATTTGGTTTTTGTCTGATCCATAACTCCTCCACAACCCCATAGGACCAAAATGTCGAAAAAAAGGGAAATCCAAAATGTCCAAAAAGTCCTAAAATTCCCAATCTGACCAGCAACAGATTTAAATGGGATGGAAATCGACCGACATAAACGGGCCCTGAATGGAAATCGACTGACATAAATGGCGCCTGAATGGAAATCGACTGACATAAACGGGCGCCTGAATGGAAATCGACTGACATAAACGGTTTCCGATGTCTTGGAAATCGACCAACCTTTTGTGTTCCTTTTTTGAATGCCTTTTTGTTCCGTTTTGGGACATTGTCAGTTTCAGCCTGAAGCCCGTTAATTTCGACCAACCTTTTGCCTTTTTTCGGAATGCTCTTTTCTTTTTTCAATCTCTATATCAAGACTGCATCTTAAACGCAGACTCTGACCTGAGTCTGCGTTTCGAAACGCAGACTCAGGCCGAATAACAGACTGAGCGTTTCGAAACACAGACTCAGGCCAGAGTCTGCGTTTTTTTAGAAACACAGATTTTGACCAAAGCCATGTTGCTATGAACACAGCCTTGGCCCGAAATCCGATGATGTCAATAAATTCCAATACAGGCGTCAAGCCCAGAAAATAGGTTTGACATTGCCAAATCACTCCTCACCCGAAAGTTTTCTTTCAGATGACCAGTGATGACAACTGGTTCAGGACAAATTTGCCGAATGCTTTTTCTGAAGATCCAGAAAATAACAATCTTAAATACCGTCCTTCCGTCTGTTCCATCCAAAGTTCAGCCAGCTGTGATCACCTGGCCACAAAATTTGGTTTTTGTCTGATCCAGAACTCCTCCACAACCCATAGGACCAAAACTGTCGAAAAAAAGGGAAATCCAAAATGTCCAAAAAAGTCCTAAAAGTTCCCAATCTGACCAGCAACAGATTTAAATGGAATGGAAATCGACCGACATAAACGGGCGCCTGAATGGAAATCGACTGACATAAATGGGCGCCTGAATGGAAATCGACTGACATAAACGGGCGCCTGAATGGAAATCGACTGACATAAACGGTTTCCGATGTCTTGGAATCGACCAACCTTTTGTGTTCTTTTTTGAATGCCTTTTTGTTCCGTTTTGGGACATTGTCAGTTTCAGCCTGAACCCGTTTAATGTCGACCAACTTTTGCCTTTTTTTTCGGAATGCTCTTTTCTTTTTTCAATCTCTATATCAAGAACTGCGTCTTAAACGCAGACTCTGACCTGAGTCTGCGTTTCGAAACGCAGACTCAGGCCGAATAACAGGCTGAGCGTTTCGAAACACAGACTCAGGCAGAGTCTGCGTTTTTTTAGAAACACAGATTTTGACCAAAGCCATGTTGCTATGAACACAGCCTTGGCCCGAAATCCGATGATGTCAATATAATTGCAATACAGGCGTCAGCCCAGAAAATAGGTTTGACATTGCCAAATCACTGCTCACCCGAAAGTTTTCTTTCAGATGACCAGTGATGACAACTGGTTCAGGACAAATTTGCCGAATGCTTTTTCTGAAGATCCAGAAAATAACAATCTTAAATACCGTCCTTCCGTCTGTTCCATCCAAAGTTCAGCCAGCTGTGATCACCTGGCCACAAAATTTGGTTTTTGTCTGATCCATAACTCCTCCACAACCCCATAGGACCAAAACTGTCGAAAAAAAGGGAAATCCAAAATGTCCAAAAAGTCACTAAAATTCCCAATCTGACCAGCAACAGATTTCAATGGATGGAAATCGACCGACATAAACGGGCTCCTGAATGGAAATCGACTGACATAAATGGGCGCTGAATGGGAAATCGACTGACATAAACGGGCGCCTGAATGGAAATCGACTGACATAAACGGTTTCCGATGTCTTGGAAATCGACCAACCTTTTGTGTTTTTTTTTGAATGCCTTTTTGTTCCGTTTTGGGACGTTGTCAGTTTCAGCCTGAAAGCCCGTTAATGTCGACCAACCTTTTGCCTTTTTTTCGGAATGCTTTTTTCTTTTTTCAATCTCTATATCAAGAACTGCATCTTAAACGCAGACTCTGACCTGAGTCTGCGTTTCGAAACGCAGACTCAGGCCGAATAACAGGCTGAGCGTTTCGAAACACAGACTCAGGACAGAATCTGCGTACTTTAGAAACACAGATTTTGACCAAAGCCATGTTGCTATGAACATGTTGCTATCAACACAGCCTTGGCCCCGAAAGCCGATGATGTCAATATAATTCAATAAGCAGCGTCAAGCCCAGAACATAGGTTTGACGTTGCCAAATCACTCCTCAGCCGAAAGTTTTTCTTTCAGATGACCAGTGATGACAACTGGTTCAGGACAAATTTGCCGAATGCTTTTTCTGAAGATCCAGAAAATAATAATCTTAAATACCGTCCTTCCGTCTGTTCCATCCAAAGTTCAGCCAGCTGTGATCACCTGGCCACAAATTTGGTTTTTGTCTGATCAGAACTCCTCCACAACCCCATAGGACCAAAAATGTCGAAAAAAGGGAAATCCAAAATGTCCAAAAAGTCCTAAAAGTTCCCAATCTGACCAGCAACATATTTCAATGGGATGGAAATCGACCGACGTAAACGGGCGCCTGAATGGGAAATCGACCGACATAAACGGGCGCCTGAATGGATATCGACTGACATAAACGGCGCCTGAATGGAAATCGACCGACATAAACGGGCGCCTGAATGGAAATCGACCGACATAAACAATTTCAGCTTGAAATCCGTTAATGTCAGTAGAATTTCAAGACAGGCGTCGGGCCTAGAAAATAGGTTTTAAGACGCAGCATTTGGACGGAGACTGCGTTTTAAGACACAGACCTCATGCCTGAAGTCCGGCGGCGTAGACGCAACCCTGTCCTGAGTCCCTGCACCTAAGACGCGGACTTAAGGGCAAACGTGAAAACACCCGATCCGTGTGCAAAAATTTTCGGAACGTAGGCAAATATTTTGAGATAAAGTGCCAACATTTTTGAGATAACGTGCGAAAAATGTTTAACATGTGCAAACATTTTTGAGATAAAGTGCAAAAATATTGACCAAAAGTGCAAATAAATACGGTGTGAAGTGCGAAAGAATCGGGCGTTAGGTGTAACTCTGACATTTTGAGGTTTCAAACAATCAATGAAAATGCATCTCGGGGCAAGAATTTGGGAGGTGGGAGGCCAAAACAGAGACACCATTTGTGGAGAGATTGTATCAGACTGAATATTCATTGAAAACCAAAGAAATATCCATTTAAAAAAGAGAAAAGATTTGTGTGTTGATCCAAAAGAAACAAACCTCACGCATGCTGCAAACATTACGATGCGACATCTGCAACATTATTGCAAATTTCTCGGTTGACTTGCGCCCCCATGTTCTGGTCAACAAGGGTTTGCTTATGCAGATGTTTTTAAAAAGATTAAAAATATGAACCACACTGAAAAAATCTTTCAAATAAATGCCAACCAAGAATCTCCATCACCAAAAACATCACCAAAACGTCACACACCAAGAATCTTCATTGCATATTCTTTCCTGTCTGGATGTGACGGCATTGGCGAACTGAACTGAAAGATCCTTTGCCCAACGCCTTTCCAATTCATAATGGCCCAAGATTTCTTTTGGATGTTCGGCCATCCACTGTAAAGATAAATGAGCCGTGCATGCCGTGCACAGGTATTGCAGGCTCTTTGATTTGCACCACACTGCACAGCTTTTGCTATTTAAAAACAATTAAACCGGCGTTTGAGACGCCGGGTTCAGGACAGAACCGGCGTCCCCCCCACGGGTTTTCGGCGTTAGGAACGCCGGTTCTGTCCAAAACCCGGCGTCCGGTTTGGGACTGTATTTTGTGTAAAAAAGTGTGCCAATGTGACCCCAGAAACAAAAATCTCCTTGGATGAAAGGGGATAAAAGGCACAATTGCTGAGTGCAAAATATCATGGATGACTGACGGCAAGCGTTTTGCAGTTTCTGAGGTGGGGGGGGAGGATTGCTAGGCATACAGGTTGCTACAGCTGCACTGATTACAGGGCAAAACATATTGCCGGCAAGGAGACACATTACAGAAATTTTGGCTGGACCCCATTGGATTTTTTTCAGAAGTACGGTTGGGAATTTTGGGTGGACCCCCCCTGGGTTTTTTTCAGACATACGGCAGGGAATTTTGGCTGGACCCGCCCTGGGTTATTTCAAAAATTCGGTTTAATGTTGACTGCCCACCCTGGGTTTTTTCTTAGAATTACGGTTGGGAAATGTTGGCTGGACCCCCCTGGGTTTTTTAGAAATACGGTTGTTAAATGCTGGCTGGAACCCCCCGTGCGTTTTTCAGAATTGCGGCTGGCAAATGTTGGCTGGAGCCCCTGGGTTGTTTCAGACATACGGAGGGGAAACTGTGGTTGGACCGCGCTGGGTTTATTATCACGGTTGGGAAATTTTGGCTGGACCTGCTGGGTTTTTTTCTGTCAGAAATACGGTTGGGGAATACGGCTGGAACCCCCATGGCTTTTTTAGAGTTTCAGAGATTTTATGTTTGAATCCTCTGGTTTTTTTTTCAGAATTTGCTTTGGGACGTTTTCTGTTCCCCATGGGACTAAAGGGGAATGCTAGTGAACGTACTTCTAAGTGCTCCCTGGCCCGAAGGGGGTGAACGCCGGTTCTGTCCTGAACCCGGCGTCTCTAAAACGCCGCTTTAAACAAGGGGTGGCGGACGCCGGTTCTGTCCTGAACCCGGCGTCCGGGACGCCGGGTTCAGGACAGAACCGGCGTCCGCCACCCCTTTTTTGTAGTATACAATGCCTGTGCAATCTGTGGGTGGACTTCATCAAGAAGACGTCATCGAAAGAGGCCACTACCAAAAGATATCCCGCCCAAGCTCCTTTTTTGCCTTCTCTGTAAATATTTCTGTTCTGCCCAATCTCAAAGGAACATTTTGGAATTTCATTGCACAGCACATGTCAGTAATTTCCTCTTGCACTCATCTTTTTTTCTATAATGATCCATGCAAAATATGTCTCTGGTTGCCCTGTCCCCTTAAAAATCTTTGGAATTCAGTTCTGCTGCTACACTAGACTGACCACTAGGCCTGGTGTCTGAAGCCAATATCCACATGCTGGCCATCCAAAAGAAGTTGAAAAGGAGTTTTTCTGCGAGAGAAGCTGAAAGATATTTATATTTCATTGACTGATGACCCTGAGCTTTCAAGTTCAATCCTTGCCACCAAATACCATTTGAAATTGCGCACAAGCAAACACCCACACCTGTGCTTTCCATTTCACTTTTCTTGTTCTTCATAAACTGATTCTCTGTTTCGTTCTTTTCACCTCAAAAATTTTTATAGGGTTATATCAAACCAGAATCCTTGGATTGAAGGAACCAGTGGAGCAAAAATGCTGTTTCCCATAATGCCAACTCTGCTTAACCCCCCCCCCACAAATAGAAGCCCCCGGGGCTACTATTCGGAACGTTGGTCGAAAACCGGGGGGGGGGAGGCTTCTATTCGGGGGGGGGACACCTTGAAATCGTCCAGCGCATTCTCAAACACCGACCACCAGTTTGATTACTGTCACGACATTGCTCGCCTACTGACCTTGTCAACCCAGGCGTACTTGGTTGTCTTTTTTTTGGCGCCATCTCATTACTTTGCAAGCAGTGTTTGTCAAAGGGCTCTTAGGGAAATTCCAGAGGTCGTTCGTTTTCACAATTGTTCATCACAGATTGCTTCAGAAGTTGCACATTGAAAGGAATGAGTGCAGTAGCATCTTCCTTCATGATGGGAAAGTCCAACCAGGTAACTGATGTGCCAAACGCTCAGCCCGCTGTAAGCAGGCGCACACTGTCTATCTCCATACAGGATGGGGCCAAATTTTAGGGCTGCAGGGGCCAAATATATTGCCAACCTGGGGCCAAAATATTTGCCGCCTCGGGCCAAATCATTTGAGCCCATGGGCCAAAATGATAAGGGGGAGGGCCAAATATCCTGCCAGCTCGGGCCAATTCTCGCGCCGTTAGCTGTAAACGTCTCGCAGTGTGGCACCCGTGAACACTTTCTGGGGATGAAAATCAGCATGATTTGTGGGTTTGGGAGGAAGGTATGATGCACAGCATGGGGAACAGAAAAAGCAAACACCATGAACACAAGTGCAATCACAGGGTGCTGCACAATGACACTTTGGCATGTGTTTTGGTGTGCGACACAAATCCGCACGCACAACACACAAACAGAGCGCAGCACATCTTGGGATTTCGGGTCAAGAACGGGAGGCTGGTGGATTGAAAGCTCATTTTGGCTCAAAAAACAGTTTTTCCGGGTCCGCGAGGCCAAAAAAAAACATGGTTCCAGCAATATTTTTGATTTTTTTCGACTTTTTTGGCCCCGAAATGGCCGAAAGCGACAGAGTTGGGCTGTAAATTGGCCGTATCTCGGCTTGGGGGAGTAGATCTGGCCTGGCCTGCTGGTTGTCCAAAACACAATCCACTGATAGCGTCCACTTTGCAAAGGCAGTGAACCAGTCATCCAAGTTTGTCAAAATGATTTGCCTGCGGTTCAAACCTTTGCAAAGTCCAACGCCGCAAGAATTGCCATCTTTCAATTTTTTCTGTTCCTGGAGGAGGGCGAGCCACTTTGGAAAATGTGTCCCCAAATAGGGCGGTGTCCGCTGGCAAATATTCGGAAGGCGTGCATGCTTTTTCAAAGCATCCAAAAAGTCTGGTACGGGTGGCAAGGGTCCAAAGGCCTGCCTCAGCCACGTTCACCAACTGTGCGGCCATCGTCGTGATTGGCTGTGAAGAAGAGAAAGAGAAACCTTCCGCTGTCAAAGCCGCAGACTCCGTCCTGAGTCCCTGCACCTCTAATACGCGGACTTAAAAAAAACTGCGTCTTAAGACCCTATTTTGATTTCCCGCAACTCCCCGTCCAGCCCGAGTTACGGCCATTTTTCGGCCGATTTGGCCATTTTGTACAGTTTTGGCCTGTTTTGAGTGAGCTGTTTTCAGCCATTTTTGGGTCAAAAGTCGGAAAAATCGAAAGAAAAAAAAATGCCCAAAACGATGTTTTTTGGCCTCCCGGACCTGGAAAACCTGTTTTTTAAGTCCGCGTCTTGGCACAGGGACTCAGGACGGAGTCTGCGTCTAAGACGTAGGACTTCGGGTCGGACAGAGTCCGGGTCTTAAGACCCAGACTCCGTCCTGAGTACTGGGTCTTAGGAGAAATGAACCTGTAAGCTGAATGAAAGGGAGAATCGTCAAATGGGGAAATGGAATCCAAAACGCAAACTGAATGCCATCACAAGGAAGCGCAGCATTGGCAATTATGCCGTGGTTGTTCTGGGCACAATTGCCAGAAACGTTGCGATGAATCAGAGGGATGGGTAAAATGAACAGCAACACTGCAACAATGAGCAGCCTCTCACAATCAGTTCTCCCCCTGACAACGGCGACAACCCCATCTATTACTGGTGCTGCCACGGCACACAATTGGGGTTCCTGTGTTCAAAAACTTTTGCTCGTGGACTGGCTTGGAAACATTTTCTTGTTTCCCCTGCAAATTTTTCATCGTTCCTATCCGAACGACGATTAATTTGCGCCATCTTCATGAGTGGACAACTGGAAATGCCCACCGAAGGTCCAAGAGGGAATCCGGACGAACACCCAATTGATAGGCGATGCGCAGTAAATTCATCCTTTGGGATTCATGACAACTCTTCCAATTTGTCTGGGTAAAAAGTTGTGCCACCTCATGGTCGGTCAGAAACACCACTGACTCCTTCCGTGCCATGAAATTGCGGGACCGTGTGCATGCAAGCAGCGTTGAAAAAAAAGCACAAAAATTAGAAATTGTTTGCTTGCACTGGGAACAATGTTGTGTTCGGCTTGGAGCCAACGCGTTGACTACCCCCCCCCTTTATTTGACCCCCCCCTTAATTGAGCATTTGGGTCCGGGGAAATTTTTTTTCATGCGCCGAAGGCGCCGAAAATTTTTTTTTTGCCTCTTTCTAAAGGAATTTTTTGGACCCCCCCTTATTTGACCCCCCCCCTATTTGAGCATTTGGGGGGTCCGTTGGCCCGTGGGTGTGCTCAAATTAAGGGGGGGGTGGTATTGTTCTTAGGGTTGTGGGGCCCCATTCAAGTTTCAAACGGTGAACTTCACCATAGGGGGGGAGGGGGTCAAAATGACCAAAGTCTACTGCCTGATCTCCAATGTGTCACATATGTATCACCAAAAAAAATAATGAATGATAGATGCGTTGTGATACGCACTGATAGCTAACCTTAAAAATTTCCGTCCCCCGGCCAGGAACCTTTCGCCACCCAGCCCGCGACTTCAGCCAGTCCTCCAAAGAATTTTTGTCGCAGTTCCATGCATTTAAGCTTTTCGCAACTTGACCTGGTTTACTTTGCCATTGATCCACATCTGGCTACCTTAAAGGCACTGGTGCTGCAAAATGCATCAAACGTTCATGGAAAGGGTACACCACAAGTGCAAAACTGCGCAAATGTTGAACAGAAATTAGCAAAAAAAATCTGCTTACCCTCACCCCTCCCCTCAAAGAGCCCCCCGTCAAGGTTGACGGCTTGTTTTTTTTGAAACACAAAAATATGTTTTTTATTTATTTAAAAAAAAAGTGTTTTCTTGGGGGAGCACACGGCTGCTGGCCGACGGCTGGCCGACGGCTGGCCGACGGCGTGACGGAAGCCGGGTCATCCGCTCAAGCCTTATTCACCATTGCTGATCTTGAAATCACGGTGGGTAGCACAGCTTCACCCAAACCGTGCCCGGGCCCAGGGAAACGTCTCTTTTGGCCCTCGCCACAAGAGGAACCCTCTTGTGATTCCCTGTGCCGCCACAGGTCGCGGGTTGCTTATACTGTGGGTGTAATGTACAAAAGAGTGCAGGTGACAAATGTTCAGGGTGCGGAGGTTAGTGGCTAGAGGAAGATGAGCAAAGGTCACCTTCTATATATATTGGGCGGGGAAGGGGGCGTTTGTACCTTTTTTGCCACAGGATGGCGTGTTTGTGTCAGGTTTTTGCTCTTCTTGCCGTTGGATGGCCATGGCGTGTGTGTTCGTGATGAGGACCCCTCCGTCCTGGCAAGTGGCTTTCGTTTTTGGTTCTTTTTGGCGTTTTGTGGTGGGGTTTGTGGCTCCGCTCAAGCGAATGTGGGTAGCAAATGACTAATTTGGTGGTGCAAATTTCCTAATTGAGCCGTGCTGCCGCAGTCCCCACTGCCGGCCTTTCCCCCACCCCCGACTCCCCCGAGCACCAACAGGCTGGCCCACACCTTATCGGGGTTTACGATGGGCTGTGATCCCAGGGAGACGCCACCAAGGATCTCTCCCTCGGTGAGCCCGGGCGGGCCTGTCCCTCCCCTGGGTGCTGCCGCAGTCCCCACTGCCGGCCTTTCCCCCACCCCGACTCCCCCGAGCACCAACAGGCTGGCCCACACCTTATCGGGGTTTACGATGGGTGTGATCCCAGGGAGACGCCACCAAGGATCTCTCCCTCGGTGAGCCCGGGCGGGCCTGTCCCTCCCTCGGTGCTGCCGCAGTCCCCACTGCCGGCCTTTCCCCCACCCCGACTCCCCCGAGCACCAACAGGCTGGCCCACACCTTATCGGGGTTTACGATGGGCTGTGATCCCAGGGAGACGCCACCAAGGATCTCTCCCTCGGTGAGCCCGGGCGGGCATGTCCCTCCCCTGGGTGCTGCCGCAGTCCCCACTGCCGGCCTCTCCCCCGCGGTCCTCCTTCCATTGCCAACCCACAACAACAAGTCCTGGTCACACGATTTGTGCTGTGATGGAGACGTTCAACCCAACCCGGGCCGGACTCCCCAGCCACATCCCCGCATGATCCGGGTGCAGCATTTATGGTTGCCAACCACTCTTCAAGTGTCATCCACCTCGCTCCAATCCCACCACCACCACCACCTGCTTCCTCATCAGCTTCAGCTCAAACCACAGCACCACCAATTCACCGCAACCGAAAGCGACGAGCCGAACCGGAGTGTGGGTCATCAGACTCCGATCAAGATGAGAATGGCGTTTTCTACTGCCCATTTCCGCATTGTTGCAAGTCTTTGCGACATGGCTTCCAAGGATGGAACGCCAAGCGTCTTTCAATCAATCACGTATCCATGGTACACGTCGCTGCAGGTGAAATCCCAACCTCCGTGTGGCTACTACATGCACAGCGCTGGGTGTGTGGGCATTGTCTGCGACTCCTCCCGAAGGCAAGCGGTGCGCAGGGGAGAATTGCTTTCCCGTGCGAGCGGATGCAACGCCATCACGCTTGCCATCGCCAGCCCACCCGCCGCCGAGCCGAGCTGCGTCCTCGTCAACGTCGCACAGCAATCGCATCACCCCCTTGGAGTCTCCGAATCCTGGCATGTCGGCCGCAATCCATGAAATTATGTCCAAGGTGAGACCATTGTTCCGCCATATCCCGCGTGCGGCAATCCCTCTTTGGGGTATGGCATGGGCCGGAGTGCAGCACCGACTTTGCTCTGAAAGATCGTGGGAAGCATTGCGAGACTGGGCCATCTTCCAAAAGGTGACGCTGTGGTCCCCAAGAGGTGGCAAAGGCCACAAAGGGCAAGCTGCACAACTCATTCCGCTCCCGGGTTGACCGTTTTCCAGGCAGGAGACAAGGCTGCCTTGTGGGAAGACTTCTGCCAGGGCCTGCCGCGACCAGACCGCAAGAAGCAGAAGGGCATATCCACCATGACCTTGAACGACAAGGTGGAAAGATTTGCAAGAAGTCCCATTCTCAAACACGCAAAGCTGAGAGAAATGCACCCGAGAAGACCGGAAGTTGCGTGCACAGAGCCAGTCTCCAAGCCCTTTCCGTTCCCCAAGGAGGCTTCCAGCCAAGAACAACATGACCTGAACCATTTCCTTCGGGAAACATTGTTGTCCTTTCCGAAGGCTGCAGCAGTCGGGCCTGACGGTCTGCGACCACAACATCTACAAGACATGGTGCGACTGGATGCGGGGGCTGCATCCCAGGTGCGTTCTGCTTTGAGCACATTCACAAAGGCGGCGCTGGAGTGGTCATTGCCAATGCCATCAATGCAGTTCATCTCCTCGGCATGCCTGATTCCATTGCGGAAGGATGGGCCAGCAGGTGACGTGAATGTGCGACCCATTGCAGTGGGAAACACAATCCGTCGGTTTGTTGGCAAGTTTGCGATGAATTCGACCTGTGTGAAGCAACGTGCAGCAGAATTACACCCCAAGCAGTGCGGCGTTGCAACGAAAGGGGCATGCGAGACGATTGCACAGGGATTGCAGGCACCGGTGGAAGCAGGCGGCAATGCTTGGGCAGTCCTTCAAGTGGATGTGCAGAACTGTGTACCAGGCAGCCGTAAGGCCATGGTACTGTGTATGTAGGTATAAGCCTACGGCCAGATATAGCTCTGAGCCTCATACGCAGTACTATGCTAGGTGGTATTCCTACAGATGGCCAACGGCCTGAATTAGGAATACCTAACCTTATTCTGGTTCTCCTCTCCACAGGTGGTATTTATTTTATTTCCATTCTGTCTTTGATTCAAGACTTGATTTCAAGTTTGATTTTTCTCATTTTGAAGTCCTGAAAGGACAGCCAAGTCACTTGGCACTTTTCCTTGTCGTAGCCCATAGGGCTTCTCCCCTGCCTTGTGCTCTGCCTCTTAATTGGGGAAAAGGGCAAACAATTTTATATTATTCTTTTCAATTTTTCTGTTACTCCAACTTTTATCTTTTGCGCACCAAAGGGCGAAAGCGAGGAAAGGTTGGACGTACACTTGGTAGCAGTTTAGGTTTTCGATCCTTTTGACCGCAAACGGTCGTGTGGTGCCCCGCCTATAGGCGACACAGGCACTACAAGCCGTTTCCGGCCAAAGCCGTACGCACGGACACGTCCTCTGACGGTTCGCAGTATACGCTGCTTCAAACCTCAGAGTTCGGGTCTCTGCTTACTTTTTATACTATCCCCTCTTTTTGCACTTGTTTCTGCATTTACCCCACAATCTACACTTGGTTTTTGTGTTAAAAATGCAGAGCACAACGCCCATCGATTATGCAGCATTGATTGGTTCACTTCGTGGACTTGAACCTGCAGCATCATTGTCTAGCTCTAATGAGCATTCACAACCCCATAGGGGTACACAAGCATTGACTCATTCAAAGGTAATCCTCCTTCCCCGCGTGTGTCACACCTATCGGTGTCTGTGTCGAGTAATCCCCCCCGCCCAATGGGCACCCCCACACCTATCGGTGTCAAGCTCTATAGAGCAACCCCATGCCCAACAGGCACAACCCCTTTTGTTGGAAAGCCGATCGGCTAACACCCATTCCCCCCGGCGAGATCTCGCACTGGTGCCGATAGGCACATTTGACTCTGAGGCGGATACGCCACGGCAAATTTTTGTTGAGGGTGGGTTAGAAACACCATGTTTCTTTCAGCCCCCCCCCTATGCTTCCCCCCACAAGTCCGATTGGACAATTGCCCGCACCACCCGATACGGGTTCTTTTCCGGCATTGCCATGGCACCCGGAGATGCGTTTGACAGTTCCGGCTTATACAAGTCCCACAGAGTCTATGAGCAGTGATGCGGAAGAGTTGGAAAATATTTCCCCTCAACCCATTACCGTGATTCAGCGCATAGTCGCAAATCTTCCAGTGGACCACCCGCTAACGCGGCAAATTTCCCATGTCCACACTTGTGTAGCGGATTGCGCTATGACACTTAACAAGGTTTTGGATTTTGATGAAACAACCAAAAGGTTGTAGAACACAAGCTGAATTACCTTTGGAGTTATGTGCGTGATGTTGGTCAATATTGCCAAACAAACTTTCAATCCACCAATGTGGACCTAGCAACTTTGCGTCAAGGTTTGGACACACATTTGCAGGCACATTTGCCACAACACTTCCAAAAAGTGAGTGAAGCCATGTGTGAAACACAATCCCGCAATGATGCGATTTTCTCCAACATGCAACATAGTTTGCAAGCTTTGTCACACCAATTGGAGCCAATTACGGCAATTTTTCCACAATTGCAGCAAAAGTTGCATGAACCCCCATCAAAATCCCGATTTGGGACAATTTATTACCATGGAGCAATTCTCCACACTTGCAACCGCATTTCAGGAAGCGCAACAGCGCATTTTCCAGTTGAGCGGTGATTCCGCGAATTTTGCCCACTTTTCTGCCCAAGCCAATGAAAGTTTTGCCCCCCGCACGTATGTGCAACAATTGGAGGAAAGACTTTCTCGATTGGAGCAGAAATCTTGCCATTGTGGTGAGATTCCCGCTGAAATTGCAAGTTTTCACACCCAAATCGCGAATATCGCGAGTAGGATTGAGAATTTGCAACAACAGTGGCAAATGACACAATGGAATTCCGAACCGCAATCGCGGATTTGCAAACCGCAATGCGGCAACCCGTGCACCAACACCGGATATTAGCGGACTCAAGGCCACCATGTCCGATTTGCACAAACAGTTACAACAGGATGTTGGTAACATTGAAGCCTCATTGGCTAAGTTGCACACCCGCTATGCGGAAGTAGCTGGTAGGATCCCGGATGTTACCGGCATTCAACCGCGATAGCGGATTTGCACAAACGCATGCAAGAAATGAGCACAAAAATGCTTCAGGTGCAATCACCACCCCAAGGCACATTGCCGTTACCAACACCTACCCCCACACTCCCAAAAACACACTTGGACAAGATTTGCGCTGAAATGCGCGCGGAAAATCACCAAATCATGCAAGGATTTTGTGACAGTCTCATGAACACCGAGAAAACGGTGAAGCAGGATGTCACAAAACTGCAAAATGACATTACCGCGCTATCCGCGCAAGTTTCTGTCTTGATGGAACAGCCAATGGCTGAAAAAGTCAAAGTCCGCATTCGGACCAACCCACCAAGCCATCTCCACAATTGGAGGCCATTTCCAGTGCGATGCGCACTTTGGTGACAAGAGTACAGGAATTGGACACTGGTTTTGGTGCAATTTCGCACGATTTTCAGTCAATTTCTGACAAAATCCCGCTTTTGGATGAGCTACCCTCATACCGTAGGCGGATTAAGCGTTTGCAGGAGGATGTGGGTCGGATAACCGACAATTGGCAGGTTGTTGACCATTTGGAGCAAAGTGTGCATGAATTTGCAACAAATTGGACCAAATTCACGCACAAATGCGTTCCATCCACCAAAACCCGCAATCGGGTATGGTTGGCACACTTGCCGCATCTTCCAGCCAAAAGCGCTATTCGCGCACCATTCCCGAGTCCACAGGCACATTGCCACCAAATCGCGTTTCCGCTCATGCGGTGGTTCCCCCACTAGCATTACCAGTCCCAATGGACGAGTTTTCGGATGATGAGTCGGGTTTTCAAGCGAAAACCAGACCCACCCCCCTCTTAAATCAAGAGATTCGGGAATCCGAACTAATTCGTGGTATGATCCGCACCCCCACACCGGGTATTGGTCATACCTCCCAAATTCGCTTAGTAGCACCAATGGTGCAACCATGTGATACCTCACCCCCACATGCGCAACCGCATCACCATTCGCGCAATCGCGATTCCCCAAATTTGCATGGTACCTATGGTACACTAAGTGGTATGTTCCATGCGCATTCGCAAAATAACCCGAACAATACCCTTGGTGCAACCACCGGAGTACCTGCACATGGTGCGATTTCGCGCCCGGGCCCACCCCTGGAATACCACCGAAGGGCCACGGGTTTCTCAAAAGATTTCAAAGGCACCATCGCGATAGCGAACAAGGTGAAGCCCCAATGGGACGGTGACCCCACCACATGGAAACAATTTTTCCGCGATTGGGAATATTATTGGGATTTGAAGGGACCCACCCAAGATGACAACCCGGAGGTAATCAAGATGGAATTCATCGATTGCCTCCCAAGGGATGAAAAAGAACGCGCCAGACAATTGGTCATTGGCAGGCGCATTTCTTTTGAAGAATTGGTTCGAGCAATATGCTTCCTCATGCTCCAGTTTGGTTTCCAGAATCAGTCTGGAAAACAAATGGCGGCAATTCACCCCCCGGACCGCAAATGGAAGTCGATAGACTTGTGGTACTCCAAGTGGCTTGCATTAGCAGCCGAGGTTGATGAGTTAGGGGAAAAGCAAATCAAAGAACAATTTGATGCGGTATTACTGCGCTACATCCCCAAACTCATCAAGGAAATTCACCGCGAGGAACTCGCGGGACACATTTTGACTCTCGATGAGAGATGGAATTATATTTCCAAACAAATGAAGTTATACAACTTCTGGGACAGATTGAATCGGCATATCACCACCACCCTACCGCGGGTGTACCACCGGTTCAGTCCATGCAGTCCAAAGGACTACCTCCCCAAAATCACCAAAATCACCATCGAGTGATTCCAAAACGCGCTATCCGCGCTCAAACCCCAAATCCCCGACACGGGAATCCAAACCGCGCTATTCGCGCTCTTCTGATCAAGTTTCGGACAAAGTGTGCTTTTTGTGTAATCAACCGGGACATATGTCTCGCGAATGTCCGAATCCCCAAGCGCGAAAGCGCAGTAAGAGCCCCCGAGGATCCCTCTCTTCCTGGAGTTCGCGTTCCTCACGATCTGCGCATTCGCAGCGGTCGGGATACCGATCGGGTGATGGAAGACCGCGTTCCCGTTCACCCCACCGCAATAGCGGACGTGGTTTCATACCGCGTGGTCGGTCCCCCCGCCCCCTACCCGCAATCGGGATGCGAATCGCGATTCTTCGCGATCTCGGTCGCGGTCATCCTCTTCGCGATCCGACCGCGGTCGAGCGGATAACCGCTCCCCGCGTCGCTATGATGCCAAAAGGCAATCGCAATCGCGAAACCGTTGTTCCCTTTGTGGGTCTAAAGACCACCATTCATCCAAGTGCCCCGTTCCCGTTCTCCCCGCCCTAGCCATGGTCGTCGCGATTCCAATCGCGGTTCTGCCAATAGGCAGCGGGTTGGTTTCAAAATATCCTCTATCGAGGAAAAAGACCTGGCTTCGGGCAGGGAGAGGGGATGGCGGAAGACAGGAATGCATTCGCGCGATACGCGCAATTTATTCTAGGAAGTCACCATAGGCCAAAAGGCCGACTCCGATATGGAGTAGGGAGCCGAGGTCTGAGGGCACGGACCTCTGGGCTGATGAACAGATGGAGGTAGGAACTGATCACCCTGCCCCCCCTGCCCATCGGTCTTTTTGGTCGGTACCCGGAAAATTTTCGGGTCCCCCACTCCCCGCGCCAAATTTTTGCTTGGAATGTTGAGCAAAGTAAGCAAAGGGTCATGGAACAGTTGGCGCGACAACAATTTACACCCG